>JAQFXV010000130.1:0-34523 GCA_034694065.1 Camisia spinifer
ATTTACGCTTCAAAAGAATTACAAGTAATAAATTCCAGAAAAAATAGCTTATTTTGGCCGAAAATTTGGTCAACACAAATTGAAAACTATGCCATTTTCATTAACATACGTATACTCCATTATTGGCCCAGACTGTTTGAGAGTAACCTTATAACTTATGAGCAAACCTTTAGTATCGAATTTTGAAATGTATTCATAAAGTATTTGGTTTAAAATATTGAAAACATGTGTATCCTTTTCTCAATTTTAGTAACCCTTGTTTGCATTTGATTCAAATTGATGTCTACTTTCGTTGGACAATCGATTATATTGTACTCAATTTACCAAATTATCATTTACTAAACATTTTTAACAATAATGTTTGAAACTTTCAAAAATTTTACATTTTAACTTTCAATTAACTATAAAACAATAAGTTTATTAGATTAATAAGTTCGAGAAAAATATAAAAGTATATAAAATATATAATTCGATAAAATCCTTCAATTTTTCATTGATTTGAAGGATGAATTTGCAAACAGCTACATAAATAATATATGCAAAAGGTTATAAATTAATTTTCAGTTTTATTTTTTTTAATACTTTTTTCATATCATTAAGCTTTCAAATATTATTTTAAAAAGGTTTGTGTAAAGGATCGCTTTGTAATGAGAAGTGCATAATACTGTGTTGGTATTATAGCAAAATATGTTATTTCCAGTGCACACACAAATATATCAATATATCTGCACTTCTAGTACTGTACATTTACTTTTGCGAATTAAATCAAATCAGTTTAAACTTTTCAAGTTAATTTTTTCCCAAATTTTTCCAAAATGAAATTTTACTCATAAAAGAGAGATATCACTGTAATTATAAACTACTTCTAAAAATTATGTGAATTATTTGAAATGAATGGTTTGGGGATAAAATTACGATATCAATTTCTAATTATCCATTTTAATGGTACAAAAAGTTAGTAATCGAGTTACTACACTCGATAGAGTACAATCGATACTCGAACTGGTTTTTGTGAAAAAAATTTCAATAATTTTCAATGAGTTTTCATAGTTCTTTCTGGAGAAGGAGATTGTTTTAAACAATATCTTCAAAACACTTTCATTTATCAATATAAAAATAAATTAGTAAGATCTTTATACATATGTCTTCATGCATTAATCTAATGAATAATAATATATATATTTTCATAATTTCTTCAAAATTTAGTTTATTTTTCATTATTTGAAATAATGTCTTAGTGAAAAATTCAACAATATCTTGTAATTCTCAGTTTGGTTTTGAGAAATTAGAAAAAAGCTAATGAATAAAGTGCTCTCTAACTAGTGATAAAAACAAGCTAAATCATCTTACGTGAGGTGACCATAAAGTTATTAATCAAGTGAGCCTGAGATAATAGAGTCAATTTTTTTCTTAACGTTTAATGGGGTTTCCTTTCAAAAAGCATAAAACAAATGTTAAATTTAGTTTAAGATTTTGTTTAAGTGTTTATTTTCCCAGAAATAAAACTCATAGAAATTCTGTTTTGAGCTTTTGAATCCTTCGAGGTTTTGCATTTTTTAAATCCTGGATTTCACGTCTCCCATTATTGCATTATTAAAGTTCTAGTTAATAGTTAAGGAGTGATCGAGGGAAGGTATTTGGAAAATGCCCCATCAGTTCAAGGAAAGTCTTACCCCTGATCACATCGATTGAGGCCAAAAAATCTATGCCCACACGATCAGCGGTGAAAAATTCAGATTCAGCTTATTTTTGAAAAAATTTACAATTTTAATTTAGTTTGTCATATTTCAAGGGTTCTATCGTTAGAAAACTACTCTAACGAAGTTTTAGTTTCTTTTTAAAGAATTTCATATTAAAAAAAATTAAATTATCAGTCTTTTAGTTTAAACTTTTTCCCCCAACTTTTTCTTATTAAAGCTATATATAAATGCTTTTTTGGTCAGTTTTGAACTCTAAATAAACAATATAAGCTGAGTTGAATTTATTCATGCCACTAAAAAATCAATTTACAGCTCACTATTCATTTTTGATATCAAAACTACACTTTGTCACAATCTTTGTTTCACATAATTAATTAAATCAAAGAATTGTGAGAAATTCATTTTTTTCAAAAGTTATAAAAAATATATTAAATTATTTTGATATTTAATTTTATTACTTGAGTATGAATTAATTAATTATCACTTTTAAGTTGATGATTCGTGTGAATTATTAACTAACTTTTCTCAACTAAACAAAAACATTCAGTTTGAAAACGAACTATGAAATGAAATTGATTATAAAATCTTAATTATCAAGATTTAACTGAACCATAAATAAAATGCAGAATCTCTTCCTAAAAAAAGTTAATTTTCACGCAAATATAATCTCATTTTAGCCTTTCGTAATCGATTGAATGGACTTCACTGTATTATACAGTGATGGACAACGCTCGAGCGTTTCTAATTGCCCGAGCGCGAGCGCTGAGCGTTGATTTTGAATTTTGCTGCTAAAAAATTCGAAAATTTAGCCAATTGATTATAATGTCTAACAGAATCTTTGAACATACTCATTAATCCTATGAAAACAATCGTTTCAAAAAAGTGATATTACCCTTTCACTAAAACGAATTTTTCGAGAAAGTAGACTTAAATAATATTTTTACCTTTGTATTCTTAAAATCAAAATACTAAACGCTCATGAAATTTGTCGAGCGTGAGCGCTGAGTGTGCTCATCTATGCCATATCTTTATTTCATTTTTCTTTTGCATTAAAAAAAAACTTTCGAACCTTTTTTGGAAAACTCTGGCTTGTCTTAGTTTCAGATATAATTATTGAATCAATTTACTCATTTTGACCATAATCTAAATTGAAAAAAATTATTTGGAGAGTTATAGACAGAGGTAAATCTGATCAATCGGTCACTGTCTTCAAATGTTTATCAAACGCATGAAATTCAATTTTAGTAATTTTGAGCTAATTTTCTCTAGACTGAAATGAATTCATTAAAATAATTTTGTAATAGTTAATAATTTGTAATTAATGAATATTGTATTTATGTATTTAGTTCATATATATTATCTTCTACTATCAATATAATTCAAACCTTTATCAACTAAGAACTAAGTCAATGTTGATCTGGATTGAAAGCAATTAAAATATCATAATTGCAATTCAGTTCTTACACAAGATATTTTTATAATTTTTTTTCTACATTCATTAGGAAAATGCTAGAAAACAAAGAGTATGCTTCAAAAAATTTAAACAAATGCTTGATTTTGAATATATTAACTGTGAAATAATGTAGTTGTAAACAAGTAGTTAGACTTTTAATTATAAAAAGCACTCAAAATAATGCGAAACTGATTATTACTCGTTTTTGTATAGAGTACTCATATTATATCTTATATAAAATACAGTGCATTAGTTTATGATCATAGATAAGCTGAGATCATGATTCGATGGCAGAATGATATTAAAGTGAAGGCAAAAAATACCTTTTGATACATGCATGAGAGCTCAGCGGGAACATTAAATATGCATAAAACGGGTGTTAGGGTTTTAAAGCTCAACTTTTGCCTACAGTTCGCGCTCATAAATAATCAATAAATACTTGGCTTTGCACTTCTGATGGATTAAATGCAAAATCATTGTAACTAACATTATAGTAATGCTTTAACCAATAATTTTTGCGGTCTCAGGTCTTCTGTGGTAGATATTTATATTTTCTCAGCTCATTATTTAATGACAAAACTAAATGAATGTCTATTACTGTAATAGAGAGTATTGCATATATTTTTATGTTTTTATTCCCCAAACAAGCTTTTTGAGGGAACCTTAAAATGATAACTCTCTTATTAACTAAATTTTGAAAAATCATTAAATATAACGATTTAAAGCCAATTATTTTCAATTTAATTTTTGAAAATTATTTTTTATGCGAACACTAATTATTCCATTAAATATTCAAAATTATTTTTATAAAATGAATGCTTCATATAATGCTGTAAATAAGTTAACTCTCAAATTCATGTTATCATTGAATTTCTTATTTTACACGTTTGTGATTAACTATTATTTAATTAAACTGTAATCGATTTGAGTATATTTATAGTTCATAAATTTGAACAAATGAAAAATAGCACATTATTCTCATTGTATATTAGTTTGACATTTACTGTAAAATTATTTATTTTGATCGATATAATATCTTAAAAATAGAAATATTATATTAATGATAGAATGAGAAAGAAGACAAATAGAATGGCCAAACATATAGTACTGAATGTCTACTTATTCCATGTCATTAATCAATGTGTCTGACAGTCTGACATAGAAGAGTCGCAACTCATTCATTCAGAAATATTTATGCCTATTTCAATAATACTAAGTTAGTATATGATTAGCATAACAATATTTTTTGCTAACTTAACAATGCAACAGAACAACAATCAATAAAAGCCACCGCTTGCGTAGCTTAAGGCACAGGCAAACTGTTATAATACTACCGAATAATCCAAAATTTAAACAAATAATCATTTTGATAATGTTCAAAGGTATCAATTGATTGAAAAATAACTGGTAAATAAAGCTTTAAATTAAGCTTTCATAGTTCTAAATTAACTTATAAATGAATTAGAAACGAAACAATTTTGTATTTTCTCCCTTTATGAAACTTCTTCATCTTAAAATTGTTAATTTCAAAGTATTAAATTTCAAATCCATAATACTTAAAGAAGGTATTTTTCAATTCTAATTGAGTGAAAAATCGAGTTTTTTATTTAATTTTATAATTACACTGACGAGCGAGTGAAATTTGTAAATATCAATGTAATCACTTATTAAGAGTGCTGAATTGATTAGCTTTAGAGTAACTATTTCTGTTGTTTTTAAAATGAATCAGAATCTCATTAAATTGCAATCAAAGATAATTTTATTGAAATGAGACCACATTTCAAAGTTTCGAAAACTGCAGTAAATGTTAGTTGAATGCACTTTTGATACGAAAATAGCTATAAAATTGTAATATTTGAATAAATATAAATTGTGTATGACTTGATGTTGTTTTGTAAGATAAATGTTCATGTAATTAAAAAGAGCTTAAAAGATGGGCGGATTGATATAGCTATGAAAATGTTTGCATTTGACAGAGAAGAAGAAATATGACTTTAGCCATTAAGATTTCTGTTAACATCCAACAAATATAAAGTATATCATATATAATAAGAAAATACAGTTTATATTAAATGCGAGTCACTTATAACTATTAATGAATATTTTGCTGCACACGAATAATCTCATACTGTTAAGAATATACACTTAAACCTACTTTGAATTGATTAATTTAATGCTAAAAATTAATCTCACGCAGACATCACTTTCTATCTCTGCTAAGTTTGTTGAGCACTTAGTTTTGTTGCCAAACTTGCATTTGTTGCGTTGCATCCATCGAGCCTTACATTCTGTGAGAACTTCTCGCATGAAAGTTTGTGTTTTTCTTTTTTTGACATCACTCGAAAGGTCTCTCTCTCTCTCTCTCTCTCTCTCTCTCTCTCTCTCTCTCCACTGCTTTCTTACTATCTTTCAATGTTCAGGTTTCTCTCGTTTCTTTGGTTTCTCTCTTATACTCCTTAGTGATCCATCATATATAGGACAGCACAAACTCACAGGTGCTTCTCTTGTGCATGTGTCCTGTCAAAATATAGGAATCTTTGGCAGTGAATGCCTGGGAATGTCTGAATGCTAGTGAAGGAAAAGTTTAATATAGTTTTCTCAATCTCAAGGGACACTTTAAGTGTTGTCCATCTTCAATGAGACCCTTCTCAATGACAGCAGCATTTTCTTACCTTTGATGAGTTTGTGGACACACACATACAAATACTAGTACACACCTCACCCGTTAGTCTAAGCTGTTTTTGATGGACAAAGACGAGTAACGTTTCTCAATATTATATTACTTTAAGCTTCTTTGAAAACCGGACGTGAAAGGAATACACCTTTCAGTGCAGACCATCCGTATCATTATAAACATTTATATTGTGTGCGTTGACAGTGACTTTTTACTGATTCAATTGATACCAATTCTACAAATGACAGTTTGACAGCTTAAAGACGCAGCTGATTGTCATATTTGAACCATCAATTCTATGAATACTAAAGTCACTGTAAGTGTAGGTGTGCTGTCTCTGTCACCTCTTGCCAAGAACTTTAAATAAACATTGAGAATATAATTTTGAAGGAATAAAGAGAATTGAATGAAATGTGAAAATAGTGATAAGTGTGAATCTCTCTTCATTTTAAGTTTATAAAATACTTATCAAAGGTTTATAAGAGGTCAGTCATCCAGAGAGCATATCGGGCTCTTTATGTATATCCTGTATTTTTATTATAAGCTCATTAGAATAATTAGTACCTAAGCTTTTGTGGCATCTTAAAAATTACACAATTGAGTAATTATCCAAAGTTTAACCATTTCAGTGACATTGATGAATGAGTAGAGCCAACCTCCCTGTTGCTTCGATTCACTCTACGCATACACTATCAGCAAAGGCCAAAATTCAAAAATAATAATAATAGGGGTTACCAGAGATACTGCCATAAGAATAATTTAAAAAGCAACAAATACTACACATACTAACTTATGAGTTAGTATACTCTGGATATAGATTGGATTTAGAGAGACAGAGAGACCCGTTCTTCTAATACATCGTATTTCGATTTACACTTAAGTTGAACGCAGATCTATTTGGGATGACTGGCTTCGAGCCATTAATTTGTTTGGATGACGACTTATCTTTTGAATCAGTAGTGATAAGGGAGAGCATCAATGTCATAGATAGTGATCAATTCCCCAATTAAAAGCAAGTCGATAGGACACAACACTCAACTTCGAACTTATTAAATATGCAACAATACGCTTATAAAGGTTGCTGTCTGACCACATTTTAAGTTTTACACTATCAAAACGCCAGATGTCTTTCTAACAAATACTAAATAATACCAACTTCAATACAATTCTAACTTCAGTTATACTGTATGTATATTCCAAATATTCACGATCTCTTTTTTCGATCTATGGTTCAACAGCTTCTTCAAAACAGGAAATCATTTCGTTTGCTTCTACTTTTTCTATTTTTTCTGCTTATTTGAAGTTTATGAGCAAATTCGCAACTTATGAAAAATCTTGACTTTATTCCTCTCTTTTATATGATGTAAACTTTTCTCAAATAATCACGAAACTTGATTTCAATCATATAAATACAATACAAGTATTGGTCGGTTTCACTTATTAAATTATACACTATTGTACTATTTATTACGTCTAAAATTGTGCACTTATTTTCTCATTAGGGTGAAAACAAATCTTCAACAAAGCTTTGCATAACGAGCAAAATATTAGAGTATTATTCTATAGTCGAGGTCCTAAACAATGAAATTATTCAGAAATCTAAATTCTCAATATTGATGAATAATTATAGCAACAAAATGTATTTTAAAATAAGTACTTTTTGTGTCCTTCAATCAATTTTCATTTCAAATGGTTTTTTATGATTTGTATCAAACTTAAGAATAGTTAAAACTTGTTTCAAAAATCAGTAAAATAATATATTTTAAGTAATGATTAGAAAAAATAATATTAAATTTCAACATTTATAATACAACACAAAATTTCAACACAAATATAATAATTTAAGAATCTCGACAAATCTCTATTATAACTAAATACTATTTTGTAATTCAAAATGTTCCGCAATCACCGGCCATTTCAATAGATCGTTAAAAGCATTGAAAATTTTCTCATGAACTATGTTTCTCTTGGGTGAAGACTCCATTTTCGGTTTTTAAAAACATTCCACAAATTGGGATAAAGTAAATCATTGATCAAAAAACAAAAACTACTCAAGACTTTCAAGAGTTTTCCTAATTTCAAATACATTTCAGAATCATTTCACTCAATCATAACTAATTTTTAAATGTTTTCTTCCGATAAATTATTTGAGACGCTTTTCAAAAGAATTTTGAAGCAGAAATTGAGATAATTCTTCTCATAAGTTGAATTGAACAAACGAGTAAGTTTACATTTTATGGTAAACAACGGCTGTGTTTTTTGAGTAAAAAATGAATTGAATTCTCTTGAATAAAAAACTCATAATAAATCCATAGAATCAGTTTTTTTAAAGTTCAAAATATTTGACAAATTAAACAATAAAACATTAAATACTCTTTGAATATCTTTAATTTGTATTGATTATTAGTTCAAAGTATAACCATAAGTAAGCTAAATAAATGTTTTGTATGGATCCGCAAGAAAATGTAAAATGTTAAATTGTTTGCTTAGTCCCTGTTTGCCAACTGTTCGAGTGAATTTTTGAGAAAATTTAGTGCTTTGTCTCCGCCTTGCCTTTCAAGGAACTGAAAAAGTCAGAAAAACCAATGAGTTTTTAGAATAAATTGATCATTAATGCCACTGAAGTTTAAAATTCTGCTAATTTTTCTGCATTGTGGATAATTTAAATATTTAAGGCAATTTTCAAAATATTTTCGGAATTTTTTTAAGATCTTTAAGTTTGAAAAATTTGAAATCGAAAGTTTTGTTAATCTCAAATTCGATTTATTCCATATCATATTTATTTGATATCAGACCTCATTACGAGTGATCATCGTGTAAACTGCATAGATGTCTACTCCGAAAATGGAATCTTTACTCATAAGTGAACGAAAGTCTATTGTGATAACGTCTGATCAGTGATCACATAGCATCGCATTGTTATTGTGAGAGAAAGTTTGACCCATTTTAATCCTTTGACCACATGCAGACTCAACAGACTTCTCTACTCTGTGACACTCTATTAAAAGTCAAAGTCAGATATCAATGACAGTTATATTAAAAGCCGCTTCAATGCAATGACTCGTCGGTGGCATTACTTAAAATAGATATTAACTCTTTAGTGAATGGGATTAAACATGAATCAGTTGTTGAACAATGAAATAAATGGAATATTAAGAAGTTATTATCGATTAAGAATCAATGCAAAGGAATTATTTTTCAATTAAGTTGCACTTTATATATAATAATAGTAAATCTTATAGATTAAAATATTTCAATAATCAATTGAAAATGTTTGAAAACACCTACTGTTTCAAATTTGACGCCTATTAATCATTAGTATCATTAAGAATAGTCATTGACTGTTTAATTTATTCCAAGAAAGTGTGTTCTATGAGTGCTTTACCAGTGCTCTAGTAGTGGTCTTTAAGCTTTGGGGGGTAGGTCTCAATCAACTAAGTCTTATATGTGCCTCAATGACAAATGTAGTTGCGGTTAATCATTATGCTCACCTTCGCACTGTTGCCATCATTTATTATTTCTTTTTTTGCTTAATTGGTTTTTGAGTGGCTCCGCATCTACTATGAAAAGGACTATAGTTAAAGATTTGCTCTATTGCTTCCTTTTTGCACGTAATTCCCAACTCCAGTCTCGATATATAATAAACGAGATGATGATAAATTGTATAACAACACAACACAACAAGAGTGACGCAACATAATCGATATTCTTGTGCACTGTTTCACTCTAACTGCTCTTTAAATGCACTGTACTATCAATGGCTGAATATGGGCTCAAGCAATAGGTCTTGAATTAAGTATAGATATAAGAGTATATATTGTACATCCATGAAAAATAGCATAAAACAAAGCCCCGCAATCTTATCGGTTATTCCGATATTACAATCATAAAAGATGAGCCAACACTAAAAGGGGGAGAAGACTGTTGTCAATATGAGGGGAAAATATTGAGCAGTACTGAATGCGAGTGAGAAACTAAAGTGAAGTGACTGAAGTGACTACAACACTGTGAGCCTGTAGGACAGCAAAAAAGTTCGCTCGAGTCACTTTGATAAATGACATGCTTTTCTATATGAATATATAGTAGTACTGTATGTGTACTCTATGTATACCTAACCGATAGCTAGTATTCTATAAAATAGAAATGATGAATGACCATCCTTTTCAGCGAAGGTTTAATGGACGTAAACAAAAGCATATACTATGTTGTAATACTGTATGCTTTGCTATATATAAATACATTGAGAGCACAACCAATTTGTGGCTTTTTATTATTATTTTCTGATACTTTATGAGCCATAAATCTCTCTGCGAAGACTAACTTTGACTCACAATCCTTGTGCCCTTTTCTAAAGATTCTATTGTCGAGTTATGACTTGAATACATATTGCATTTCTTTTACTAATCTTTAAACCAGGCTATACTCTATGCTTTGATCTATGCTTCGTTCTATCCTATTCTCAATGCTTTGCTCTTTTTGCAATGTTCTTCAGTTTGTAGCCCACAGCCAGTCAGCCTATGAGCCCCTTCTCCTCTATATTCTATAAAGCCTTATATGCAGCTTATTTCTTGCTTTTAGACCTGCCATCATATTATTTCCGTCAAAAAGTTTGGCCAGACGTGATTAGAGGACTGTCAAAGGATGATTAATATCGTGCAGCTCTAAAGCAAATGCATGAGTTTTCGTTCAGTTTTTCTACTATTCACGTTCAATGTTGTTGTTGCTCACTATAAAGCTTCACTACATCTATTTCAGTATATTCTGTACAGAGTATATCTGCTCACATTCTTCTACTTTATACTCAATTTTCATATTTTTTCATAAATCAATTATTTCCCTTTTTAGATACCAAAAAAACACGATTAATTACTATGCCTTTTATCAAAATTTAATTAATTTATTAATTCGTTAACTTCATTATTAAGAATCATTTCATAGTTTATTATTTAGTGCTTTAATACATTTTGATATATTATTTTTTATCATAAAAATCCTGATCAGAACCGCTTTCAACTTATAATTTACATTATTTTTAGAGGGTTTTTCATTTTGACTGTGTTTTAAAGGGTAAAAAAATACATCCAAAATCCATTTTAATGATTCCATAACAATAGTATTTAATATTACAGTACATCTAATTTTTGGGAACTTTATTCAAACGCTTTGTATTTGAAGTTAACTCTCCATTAAATATAATTAATTTGTTAACAAAAAGCAAAGCGTTTTGTTTAAGGCCGGAATTTTCAATTGCGATGAAAATTGAATATACATATAATATATCAATATATCCCTGTATTGTTGATGGGCATAATATATTCACTAATTTTTGAAATGTAAAAATGTTTCAATAATTGTTTATAAAAACCTGTTGCCCGTGAACTGCGACTTAGTTGGATAATTCGGATTGAGTTGCAATTATTTATAATTATAAGAGCCTACTGAAAATTATCATCATTAATAATCATAATAATTATGGCACATAAAAAATTAACGCGAGCATAATATTCAATTTAGCACGACTTCAATAAAATTGAGAATATATTCTAACACTTTGTTTAAGAGTGAAAACTCATCAAAAAAAAGTTAATACTTTTTATGTTCTATGAAAAAGGAGTCCTAAACCCCAATCACTTTATCATATATACAATTGTTTGTAAAAAGAGTATAATCAATACTTTTATCCTACTAACAAAATCTGTGAGTATTGTTGCTATAAAGTTATTATATTACATAATTCGGCATTTTGTGACTCAAAATTCTTTTAAAACTTATTACAAGTACACAAAAAACATGTTTTTTGCTCACAGGCTTACTGGGCATTAGAAGAGCCATCACTTAGTTTTGGCGAAGTTGGCGATAAGGATGCGGGATTTGATGAGTCTGAGTGTGTGGCCGTTGCTGATGAACTGCTTTGAGTTGTTCCTGACGGCGGTGGTGTTGATGTATCCGATGGTATTAAGCCTTCTTTCATCCTCTTTTTCTGTTTCATTCTTCGATTTTGAAACCATATCTTTTATCACAAATTAAAAACAGAATAAATTAACAATTGATTCGACACAAGAACTATCGAAATTAGTTGGTTTTTGTTTTAAATCTGTATGAAATTTGTTTATCTCAAAAATACCTTAACTTGAGTTTCATTTAATTGTAAAGCAGTTGCAATTTCTATCCTTCGCGCTCGAGTCAGATATTTATTAAAATGAAATTCTTTTTCTAATTCAGTTAATTGTTTGGTTGTAAAGTTAGTCCTTCCCGTATTATTGGCCGCAAGACCAGCTGCAATACTTGCTGAAGAACAAGTGGAAACCGTAACCGATGATTGTGGCGCTCCATTAAAACCAAAATCCGGAGTTTTATTTACTGAAAAAGAAGAAAAATCAGAGAACGTTCAGACTATAAACAATTGTTTGTGATATTGAATTACAGAATATATATGTTCTGTTCAAACAAACTTAATTTTTAGCCGCTTTGCTTAAATTTAGTGGAAAGCCATCATTTACAAACTGTACTCTTAGTTTTTTGTTTACTTGTTCTCACATATCTCACCACAAAATAAATAGTTATTGGCGCTAACCCTCAACCGTTAACAAGTTAGGCTTTACTAAAGTCAATGCGAAAACTATTAATCGTGAAGAAAACAATTAATCATGTCCAGTATTCATTGCAATACTGCTCTATTGCTACCTTACTTCGCTCAACTTATTCACAATTGCAGTCTTTGCTCACATCTTCATTGAGACCGTGTCTGGCGCTATGCTATACTCTATATTCTGTAATGCCTTCTCTTTAAATCAGTGAAACTAATGATAAGTGAATAGAAAATGCCGCTCTTTTTTGAATGAAAAGTAAGGATTTAAGTTAGAAGAGAGGGAGAGGAGAGAGAGAGAGAGAGAGAGAGAGAGAGAGAGAATGCGTTTTAAAAAATGCCATTGATCTAAAAATCAATAGATAGCTGAGCATCTGTTTGCTGTGTTACCAAAAACACCTGTTGACTTCTTAAACTTAATTTAACTCAAATTAGATTTGTTGGAATGGAGTTATACTGTACTGCATATAAACTTGAATAAAATGTGAACCACATTTAAGAAGATAATGTGTTATTAATTAAGTTTGGTTGAGTTCTATACACTGGTTAGTGAGTGGGGTCAAAACAAAATAGTGTGATTCTGATAATTTAATTATAAATGCGCTCGAATTTCTCGCTGACTAATTGATTTATTAGACGGACAAATAGGACACAGCTCTAGCCTTTGATTAAAATTAGACCGAAATCGGGAACTATATTGAAATGTAACACATTTTAAAACCCATAGAAGTGTAGAGTGACACACAATTTATGACTTATTTTCACAAGAATACTGTCCACTGCTTAATAAAGTTAAGGCCCTTTTCGTAGAATTTATTGCTTTGAGAGTCGAGCGCGCCGTCGACTACATTAAAGCATCGCTACCGTCATTGCATTCTTGAGTATGATTTATGACATAATAAATGCAACTTTCTCTCCAGTTTCCCATTTTTTATTTCTATTGACTCATTCACACTAATACTAATACTAATAAAGTAAAGCGCAAAACAGCTTATTATTCTGGAAGGGATTTAATTTCATTGTAATACTAGTATAACTCATAACAGTGTAATCGATATGATTATCTAATATTAAATGAGCAGAAAATTAGGCTAAACTCACGATTAGGTTTAGGTATATTGCGTTTGACTTGCATCCATTTGTATTGTGGTACTGGTGCTGCTGCTATCACCGAATTGGCTTGAGATGGACCATGTCTTGCAGTCTGATGATGGTGATGATGATGATGGTGTGGCGAATGATGTAAATGGGATGCCAAATGATTTAGATGGTATGCGCCCCCATTCAACTGACTACAAGCCATATCTGCAAATTGTGCGGCATCGCTATAATGTCCAGAATGAAGAGTGGTTTGATGGTGTCCTGCACTCCCATTACGTCTTGTTAATAGACTCGCATCCAGATATGTCGGGTATTGTGGTGTTGATGTCTGGACAGCAGCAATGCCTGTTCGAACTGCACAATCAGAAAGTGCTGACATCATGTCTTGATGACCACCGGATAGCTGTGTAGCCTCACTGTGGGTAAAGTCTCGATATTGATGAGTATAGCTTTGATGAGTTGAATTGACTGATAGTTGTGGTGGGCCTTGTGCTACGTTCGGGCCCAGCGGTGGACCCCCTTGTGCTACAACAGATCCTGTTCGAGCATCACTATAATGACTAAGCCTTTGATGATGTGGTGGGATTGGATTTGTTGCATAATTCGGTTGTGTATCTAAATTAGTATAACTTAATCCATTTGTTTCATTAATGATTCCTTCACCGAATTGGTGCGGTGTCGACATGTGTAAAGTTGACGCATAATGGCTTGTTGTGGGTCCAGTTCCTGCTATTATACCAGTTGTTGAAGCAGCAGATAATTCATTTGATGCCTGATAGTAAGATAGGTCCGGATGATGATAGTTCTGGTAATCACTAGTTGCAGAGCCATTATGACAAACACTCGCACCATAAACAACATTAGAGTTCATAATCATTGGAGATTTAAACACTCAATTACATATCAAAGCAAAATCACAAGAACTAAATCAACAAAATTGCAATTTATTCAATATTAATCGTAATAATAATAGAAAATCAATAAAAGTCATTAATTTCATTATTTGAATTAAATGTTGTAAAAGAAACTTATAAACTATGAAATGATGTAATGATAGTAATATTGATTGTGGTGCCAATTGTAAGGCCGCGAACACATTAAATTAAGTTCTGGTTGTAGAATAGGGCACAAAATTTATATGGGTGTCAAATAAAGGCTCGCATACGTCAGAGAGTGGCGACCAATGCAACCAATGCCCGAATGCCCATCTTGTGAGCAATACACCAAACGATACGCCGAAACACGACTTGGGATCTGATCTGCAACTTTTGAGTTCTGGTGCAACTGCTTCTCTCTCAATCACATCCACCTTAGGCTTATATCTAGTCAACTAAAACTTGTGTCGCATTCGGGCTTTATTTTAGAGAGTCATTGAATTATCCATTTATTATTTTAATTAACATAAGGTATGTTCGATTCAATATTCAAATTGATTTATTTCTAATTTTTATTATTAACACATTGTTCACAATAAGTGTCTCATTTTTAAAATCATTTTCTGCAACTTTCACTTTCTATTTCTTTTACTTCTTGGTTAGGTTTAGCTTCAAAACTGTTTATGAGACACAACAGAGTTGCTGTTGCTTTATATCAGTGGTAACGCCCAGAGTATGCGTCTATGCGCTAAACATGAGTTGTTGGCGAACCCGATTTGCTTTTGGCAGTTACTGAGCCTCAATTGTATTAATAATAATAATATTACTAAAATATAAGAATAACAATATAACAGCATAACAAAATACTCTTTGATAAGGGATGAAAATAGTGAGCAACCTGTGGTTTTCCACAAAATTTAATCAAAATAGATTCACCTCATGTGTGTCGTGTGCTTTTTCTATTATAAACTATTAACAAATCCCAACAAATTATTTTCTCCCGATTCCATGTTAAAAATGTTATTAATTATCGGCACTTTGAATATAAGTATGTTTATCGCCTAATGTTGAAGGTAGAGTACTATCAAGAGGCGCATCATTAGAGTAAAGTTATAGTTTGCGGCCAAATGATAGCAAGGCCTCAAAATGAATAAGCTTTCAGGTGCTAAATGTTTATCAATGTTCCCACGCTATCATTCTTAACATTTGTCTCATATCCTATTCCCAAATGAATATTTAAGTCCACTTTTAAAATGTTACAGATAATGGTTTAAGAGGCGGTAATAGCAGTTTTGAGCATTTATAATATTGGTTTTGTCCCCCATTTACTCATCCCTCCCTTTTCTTCTTTTCATCTTCTTCTTGCTTACTCTTGTCCTTCACATTCAAGATTCCAATGCAATAGTTTTTAATATTATATACTTTAAGATCTATACAACAGTTTTGGTGCACTTTTGGTGCAACCGGTTTTTTGCTGTTATGGCCTTTCTTTCAATGATTGACATTGCAATGTCTTATCATATATAACAATATATAACTTATAGTATATTCTCTGCTTTACTCACAAGTTATTTTATTTTATAAAAAACAAAAATAAATGCATTGTTTTCACATTACAACTAACATCAGGGGTTACAGCAATTCATTTCCTGTGCCGTAGACTTTGAACTACTCATTGCACTGGAACCATGAGGTAGAGGACAGATGTGCTTCTTTTGCCAACAATACATTTAGCTATTAGTTAACTGCTATGCAATCCTCACTAATAAACTTTGGTATTGATTGTATGCTCAGGTGATACTTTCACCACTGATTTTGTTTAAGTCATTTTAACCACTCTTCCAATATATGTTTGCTTTAAGCAAACTTTTTTATAGTATAAATATTGGAGATTAACATTTGTTTCAAAAAATAAATTTTCTTCATTTGTAAATTCAAATTTTATTTTCAATATATATATTTGATTTGAATTTATTTTTAAAATTTCAGTTTTAAGCAAAATATTCATATTTATAAATTATAGTCTACTGAAGTGGAAATGTTAACTTTATTCATACACCACTATTTCCATTGTGTATAAATGAAAAATTGATCATCAAATTCATTTATATATTGTAAGAAATATTCATGATATGATTTTTTAAAAATTAATTACTTATTGTATTGCTTTTAATATCTTTAAAAACGTGAAATATCGT
Organism: Camisia spinifer; assembly: GCA_034694065.1. NCBI lineage: Eukaryota > Metazoa > Arthropoda > Arachnida > Sarcoptiformes > Camisiidae > Camisia > Camisia spinifer. The sequence goes on from JAQFXV010000130.1 coordinate 16,588, forward strand.
TAATAATTAATCAGTCACTGCTTAAATGTCAGGGGTTTGAAAATATTAAATATAATTTCGGTATCTTCTTATGAATCTGAATATTTTTGAGACATAGTCTTTAGAATCTATCAAATATTAATTGTGAAATAGAAGAATAAACTTATGAAATACATTATCAAGATTTATATCATGTTCTATTTTGAACTGAATTTTCGCAATTCAATAAAAACTAATTAAATTTACTCGAATTTTCTATTATATTACTTGAGTTTTCCTAATTGTATTAAAACTAGTTAAGAATTTAAATTGTTAAATTCTAATCTTTAACTATAGTTCTTAAAGTTTATCAAATTTTGAAAGCTTCTTAACACTAGTTTCTTATCAAATTGGAGAGAATTGATTTTAATCATAATTTCAATTAATAAATTATTTTCATATACTAAGCATTTAGTTATAAAAATCTCTCTCTCCCCTCCCTCTCTCCTCCCCTATTAAATGAATTATTCATTCCTTATCCTCATTAAGTGATCTTAATTACATTTGAGGATTTTGTTGTTTAAATGAATATTCAATTATTTAATTTTCTTGAAATGTTAACTATTATTTTTAGTTATAAAAAATTTCAATTAATAATGCCTGAAAGCTATTAATTTAATGCATTCATATTTTCGATTATTTAAATGATCAAAATAAGACGCTCAATAAATACTCAGATTAATGAATATAATGTCGATATAATAAAAAAAATTAAATAATAAAAATAATATTTTTGAATGTTAATTTATAATTATATTTTACTTTATCGTTGATTTTCTGAACTTTTTAGAAAAATTTGAAATAAACACAGTGTAAAAACTCAAGCGAACAAATCTTTATGATTTGAAATTTTTAAATTGATCACTTTTACAAAGTTTATCATTTAATTATAAGATGTAATATTTAATTATACTTTAAACTTAATACTTGTATTATTGATTTATTTTTTAATGTTTAAGATGATTAATTTGAAACTTGAAATTAATAGTAAAAGGATTCCTGCATTTGTTTGTAAACTTGATAAAGTTATCACAACTAATTGCAATCTGAATTCATCTCTTCTAATAGTTTCTTAAATTTCAAAAATAACATTATTAATATTCATTAGTGTGCTTATGAGCAAAATGCTATCTTTTAATGCGTTGAACTAACAGAACATGATATAAAAGTGTGTCGTTTGTTATACCAGTAAAAGGTATAAATCTTAATATGAAGCGCAATGAATATTTGCAACGGATGGTTAAACATTAAAATATGGATCGAATAATATCGCGTGTATTAGACTTTGCTTCGCTTTCTGAGTGAGTTTTTGCGTGTGAGAACTGCCACTACATCACTACATAGATTCACATGGAGTGACGCGAGTAGAAAAATTGTTGTGTATAAAAACTGAGGCTTTACATGAGTATATTATTGTGCCAAATAAATGGTGAATAAATGGTAAATGCTGGACGTGCTTTGGACAGCTCTCTAATGTTTCATATTTTAAAGCATATTACAAATACTATACAGTGTATGCCTTGTCAAGTATTTTGTTTTATCAAAATTTGAATGCTAGGCCAGACTCTGCTCTAAAACCTGAGTATATGTTAAGCTTTTACAAAATTTGAAATATTGTCTGACATAAAAATAAAGAACTATTTATACCGATGAAATATGTTGCACACATACACACACAAACTATGAGCCAGTGTTGCGCTTTTTAAATGATTGAAGAAAGCATTTCAGCATTTTTTGCTTCTCTTACAGTATAAAATCCTTGGAGAGATCACTAGTGGAGTATACTGTATATCAACTGAGACAATCTCGTATTACCTTTTTTACGAGTTTATTATATACACATTGAGAAAAACTGAGGCATTTGAAACGTGCACTTCTAAAGTAATTTATCATTCATTTTGACTCACTTTCAAGTTGGCCTTAAATTCTTTTAATTAAACAAAACTAGAGAAGTGAAATGCTTTTCTTTATTTGAGATCAGATGAAAAACAAACCCTACTTCACTTACTCAACTTTACTTTATTCTTAATATATCTTCACTCTAAAGATAATATTTTTTGACTGCTTCATAAGAATTCAAGAGAGAAACTGTCTGAGACACGGAAATGATGGTCTTTTCCTATCTGTTGTTCGTTTGTTTTTGAGTACATTAACTCGTAAGCTTAGGTAAACGGTTAGCGATGCACTTAATTCGCTTGCTTTTAGTGCTGAAAATTAAGTGAGTCTCTATGGACATGACTAGCATTGGAAGTATTGGAAGCATTAGATGTATGCAAAAAGCACAAACTGATCGATAAGGACGTCTTAGCTGAGCAATAACGCAACGCTCAATGTGGCGAACACTAAAACCTAATCGATTACTTCTAAAGGACTATTTTGAATTACTTGTGAGTTGTGTTAACTTACTCTATGTGCTAGACTTGCACTTTTCACAGTCCAAGAGCTCAACCATCAAAATCAAATACATTTGCGCACCAATCAGGTGATGGATAAGAACCAATTTAAGTGTCCATTTCTCACCATAAACCAATTGATTAATATAACGTATTGCAATCAAATTGCTATGAGTTTACACTCTTTTATACAATGAATAAGAGATTGAATGTAACGTCATATGTACACAATTGCTGAGCCCAAGTCATCCTTAGTTTGATAAATTAGTTTCCCCATAAACATAACATAGCGTAACATTAACTATTATGGCAATTTATTACTTATAATGATTAATGATTTGTGTTGCCTTTTTTTATTTGTATAAATAGACAAAACACACACACTTACACACATAGACTCACACTCACATACTTACACACATACTCAACATATACTCGGTATATACAAAAGAGGTGCTTTGCTCGCTAATTGGGGTTGGGTTTGGGTTATATAATCTATAAACTTGTTGAAATTATTGATGATTGATGCCAATGCCAATAAATTGTATCAACTAGTCTTACGCTTTTACTCAATTCAAATGCTCTAAAGTATAAATGTATACTTTCTATTATGTACTCTACTCTACACAATATTACACCATATATTTATTTCAGTTTATGTGTGTGTATATGTGTGTTAAATGTGTACCATTAAGTTCATAAGTAATTTATTATGTTTTACTATATAGGTATAAGTGTGAGTACCACTAAAAATGGGGCTTTGCTTAGAGCTCAGCTTTGAGACTCTGGAAAGATTAATGTGGTGCGAGTGTCATGTGTTGTTGTAGAGCAGATTCTCTTGTAAACAGCCACAAAACTCATGTTCTTTGTAGAGTACTTGGGGCCTCCTCTTTGACAAACGGCTACCATTTATCAATCTGGCTCTTTATGTTTGGCCAATTCAATAACCATTTTTATAAAATTATACAACTTTTCTTTCATTGTTACTCTAGAAAGGAAAATAAAGTAAGCATTGATTCATGTATTGTAGAAGTACTCATCTTTCCTCAAACTTATATCCTTAAAAGTAGTATCTTTTGCAGTACATCTGGAGCCTTCACCCTCTGCTCATTTATTTATGTATTTATGCATAAGTGATGCCCAATCCCTTGTCTTCTGCATATTATTAATATTATTTTAAAAGCAGAAAAACTCTGTTAAGTTTTAGAGTATGAGAAGGTCAGAAATGGCAATTTGGGTCTTTGCTCATTGGTTAAAACATTCCACTCTTAATACTATTCACGACACATGTAATATATAAGCTCCAGTATTTGGGATTGAGCTTTGCGTTAATAATATTAGTGAGCAGTGAGCGGCTCAAAAACTAAGGGGAAAAGGACCACAACAAAAATGCATTATTTGTGTGTGGGATAGCATTCTTGAGGGGTGCAGTTATGGCTGACACAAAAACAAGCTTTCATCCAACAGATGCTATCATCACAACAGTAAAAATTCAACTTAAAAAACTAAAAGAAAAATAAGTTAAAAGCACTTTCGAAGACATACTGCAAAATAATTCACAACAATTTTCTACGCAGATTATTCGGAGCGCATTCTTCTTTAATAGAATGAATTGAATGCACTTTTTGACTTTACTAACGTAAAAAACTTTTGGCAATTTCTCATTTCTAGAATAAGATCGAGAGACCACATAAGCTTTTTGAAGTATTATCAATAAATTTGACAGTTTTGATGTGACGCAACTGCGAGTCTCAAACTGACGACAAGAAAATGATTTGAATAATTTAGTTGCTTTAGTTTTGGTGATTTATGACCATTTCTCACGCAATACCAGACAGTAAAGTAGAGTAAAAAGAGTTTTTTTGTGAATGTGGCGCATTCGGGGAGCGCGCTATATGCCAGTGGTCATTGGGTATATGATATGTAATGATAAATGACTGTCTTACGTGCTTGTAACTAACACCTTACTCGATTAAGATTGATGTTCAATATTTTTGCTTAAATATTACCATCAATTTTCGAACTATTTATTGACTAGTATTTTTCGGCCACATATTGCTTCATAAATATTCTTTCTGCTAATTTCATTTTATTATTTATTATCTATGTTTTGCTTAAAGTTTTGAGTTTTTTATATTGCTATTTTTTATTCTGTTTGCAAGTTTTTCAGAAGTTATTTTAAAAGTAAAACTTTTTTATTCACCTTAATTGAAAAGTTGACAGATTATTCTGAAAGAATTTTTTTGTTTGGCATTTATTTAATAAGAATAAAAGTATTGACAGAAGATTTCTTGAGTCTAACATTTATTGAATTGATAGTGTCTTGTTTTTTGCAATAAATTGAAAACATGAATTTATAGATACGAAATGCATTACTGTTGTAGAAACTGTTAGTAATATTGTAAGTAGAGTTGAATTCTGTGTTATAGTGAGTCAGTTGTGAGTTTATAGTACAATACGCTTTGTGCAACATATTTGCAATACAGTATGTGTGTATATGTATGTGTCAATTCTCTTCTATTTTCCCCTTCATATTTCCCTTTATCAAAAAGCCTGACGTTGTAATGAGTAGGTTCTGTTGGTTCTGTAGGTTCTGTGAGTTTGAAACGGAGAGAAAAAGCCCGCCTAGTGATCCATCATTGTCCATAGTCAAGAAATATTCGGCACAGCATTTGTGCCAACCATGAAGTGCTGCGGCGACCAAAGCAAAACTTTTTGCAAGTTTACCATGAGTACAATAACGCTGCCAGCATAACGTATAACAAGCAGTGCCCGATCTAAATGTAATTATAATCACTGCACGAAATAGGCGGCAACTAAATATGTATTGCAAAACTTCGTAGCAATAGTTTCCAGCTTTGTTTCTATTATCAACTTAAAGCTTATCATAAACTAGTTTTATGTTTCTTATATTAATTTTTATAGGATCACATTTCCTACATTCAACACTTCTTCTATTCAATTCTTCTATTATACTATTACTTATATATTTATGCGGCTCGTATTCAATATATTCTATGATAATTCAAACTTACAGATCAAATACGTTCGCAAAAACACTATATATCATTCACAGCAAATTATTCTCAAAAATTCAAAAACAATCCCAAATCAACAGAAATGAAGAAAACTTTTAAGTTCAAGTGTAATATACTATAAGCGAAACCTTAAATATTTAAAACAAACAAATAAAGTAATAATAAACATGAGCTATTCATTCATGTCTACTATGAGTTAATGCGTGCTTTAGCCAGAACTGTAAGCAGAGATCATTGATGTGTTTGCAGAAAGTATCACTTGAGTGCCCCCTTTTTTATTTTATAATGGATTATGCAATTAATTCGTTGTTTCCGATTAAGTACTTGACAGCAACAACTTATATGTGATAGAGTGCTACAAATCGCCACAATCCATCATTAAGTGTCGACAAAAATTATTTTCTTTACACTTTATGTTCAATTTTCACGCAATAGATGGCGACACCGTTTCCTTAACTCCATCCAAATAATATTCAAATTGCAAACAAATTTCCTTCAAATTGATTATACTCTGGTTAATCAACTATCTCAAATTGTATCAAATTTTTTAAATTGAGTCATACAATATTCTATTATCGCAAATTCAATTTTTTATTTATTGTATGCGCTGAACTTTTTTCACTTATGTGAAAAAGTTATGTGAATGTGTTTTTTATTTTCAATTTTATTAACTTTAATATCATAGCATTCATTCATCGGTTCAATAAAGAGAAAAGTTTTATTATAGAGTAGTTTTATGTTTGGAAAATAAGCAAATCTATTGCTATGCATTAGAGCTCAAATCTGAATTCACTTCTTATCAATGTTTTTCACATTCAAAAGCAGAGCACAAATATTGAGTTTCGATTTTATAATTTAAGACGAATTTTTAGCAGTTTTTATCTGTGAGTCCAATCAGTTGAGACACAACTCACTTGTTGTTAGACTTTATTAAACAAGATCTAAAGGCCTGATAGGACTCTCTTTTGAGAATATGCAGAAAAGTTAACGATATGTAGAATATAGTTTGGGCTGAATATAACTCACAATAAGTGAATAAAAGCAAGCATTGTGTTGACATTCTTCTATTGCTAAGATATAAATTTAGCTTTCATTCAAGTTTCCATTTTTCTCTTTTATACTTATTATAATAAAAAGAAGAATCGATAACATGCTATCTCTTTCTACATATTCTTCATCATTCTTTCAGCAACAAAAAAGTATATGTATAAAAAATGAAAGTTTGTTGGACGCAAAGGATCTGTGGTTTGTTCCCATACTTATTGGACCATTAGTTAAATTCTTTTTGTGACTACAAATAAGAGAGGATTTCCTTTGGATTACTGTTAAAATGATTCGCTTATAGTTAAGCGATTAAATCAAAGTCAAACAAAATAGATTTGATCCCCACTTATAAATAATGATAATGAAAATAAGACAAATGTGAACCATTAAAATGAAATATCAAAACTGTTTAAAAGAAAAAGAATTGAAATTTAATAGTTGGAAAAGTAAGACAAAAAATAGATAACATTCCTAACTGTTAAGATTAATAGTGGATGACATGCGACAATTTAGAGGCACGTATATTGCAATGCTTGTGAAGTACTCTTTTTGATATATGACTTGTTCTTTCTGTTTATTATATAGATTCGGTCCCTTTGGTACTGCCGTAACGCTTGGCTGCTTTCCTAAGTTCAGATTCGGTACTGACAGCCAACGTCAGAGGGGAAACACTGCAAAATGATTGATCGGATGGGAAAGAGAGAGTGCATGTTATTCTTCCTATGCTTTCCTATGCTCTTCTCTCTACTTCTTCCACAAGCGTTTGCCCTTTTTTAGGTTCCTTTGCTTTCTATGCTTCCAATGCTGAATCTTTGTTGATAACGGATTTGCATGCAGTGAGAGATAGGAGGATGAACTATAACTATGTGTGTGAGTTAGAGAGAGAGAGAGAGAGAGAGGGAGAGAGAGAGAGAGAGAAGAGCACGCATGAAAGATTGGTGTATCTCTACATTATAGCGCTTATATCTCCTCACGTATAATGATATACATTTATATGTGAATATAAGTTGTTTTGTCTGTCATGGCTCACAGTCACATATCTCAACCGTTCGAGACAAACAGGGATTTGAGATGAGATGCATGTCTTTACTATTCTCTAATATATCTCACATATCTTCACAATAGCCTGTATTTGTCTTTTCCTTTTCTCTTTCTTCACTGATTTCCATATGAGCCAAAATAAAAGTGAGAACTCAGCAGTTCAGCAGTTGAATAGTTTGCTGGATATTTTTCCAACTATTCTTTCTTTTTAGTCTCCTATATATGCAGCTGTCTTCTTGTCTTCTTCTTCTACTACTTGCTAAGCAAAACCAGCTGACGCTCTCGATGTCCCTTTTTTGCCAAACTTGAAGACATAACTTACTATACTCTGTACATTAGGATTGTGAATATAAGTGTAGAGAGAAAGAAAGGACGAGAGAGAGAGAGAGAGAGAGAGAGAGAGAGAGAGAGAGAGAGAGAGAGAGAGAGAGCGAGTTTTGTCTGTATTTTATCGAACAAATAATTTGACAGCTTCATCAAAATCGATATGAAGGGCATATTTTGAACAGTAAAAAAGCATACATGTAAGGATTTCAGTATTCTCTACTTCTCTTGTGATGAAACTTTCTAAATAACGTACTCTTTTGATCGAAATGCAAACACTTTTAAATCTTTTGATTTACTTTTCACAAACACTTTCACAAGTTTACAAACTCATTATAATTCTTTAAGAATATGATATTTAATTTAGAATTGAAGCAATTGTAAATCTGTTAATTTTAAAAGTAAACTTGCTTTTGATTTTTTCTTCAAATACTCAGTTTCATTACATTTAAAACAATACATTTTGTTTAAATTACTGAACACATTAATTTCTTTCCATTTAATATTTTAAGAATATTAAAGCCACTCAAACTCTTAATTATGACAATCATTTATGTACTTTATTGTTATTCATTTATGCTTTAATTTATTATTTATATGTTTGAAAACGAAAAACAGTACTTTGTTTTGATAACTAATCAAACTTTGATTTTGGATGCATTTTGATACTTGATTTTTGTATGAAAAAAGTTTGTGAAATGAAAAGTTGAACATTAGATGACTATAAGAAGAGTAAAGCTGGAAATCTGGTTGCAATGTTGCTATGGTGATTTATGGTTTTTGGTTTGAAATAGAGGCAAGTAGTAGGTAATGATAATGGAATAGGGAGTGGAGAATGCAAGTGACTTTCGGTGAGGAAGATAGCACTTTTCAACGCCTTTCTCATGCCATTTACATTGCACTAAAAAGCATGTCTGTCTTGCAAATAATTTGACTAAAGTCAAAAAATTAAGAAATATTTCATATTCTCTGAAATTAAAAAAGAATCTATAAGTAAAGAGTGAAAGAGTAAGATATAATAATTGTTTGAAAGGCAAAGTTGTCATATGTTAAACTGTATTGATGTGTCAAAAAGAGACAGGTTGTGCATTTAGGAGCAAATGTGTATAGCAATGCTGATTTTGTCTCTTCTCTATAACACAGCGTGAGAGCTGTCTTTACATTTCATCAATCATCTCACACTCCAACTATTACAGATTTAATTAAAACAATACTCACTGAAATGCATTTAACTTTACTTTGCTTTGAATACTGCGAGCAATTCGAGTGCAAAGCTATTTCTGATGCCAAGAGTGCTGTCGAAAGCCTAAAGCTATAGCATTTTCCCATTTACTTTCTCACTAAATTGGAAACAAACTAAGTTTTTACAGAATAAATGCTACAATACAAGCATATAATTGAATTTCATCAGAATTAAGAGGTCATTGCAATCCATCAAATGTCACGAACAGGCACTAAACTCAACTCATAGCACAACTTATATCAAAACAATCCTAATAAGAAATGTTTTCTACTTTCAAACTATTTAATAATATATTTGGGCACAAATAAATCTAAGAATGCATTTCATTGATTTTGGAGAATCTGCTCTTATAGTGGTTATTCATTTTAGAACAATATATAATAACTAAACTAAAAGCCACATAAAGAGCTTGTGATCAGATTCAATAACTCATCTTAAGCTCATATTCAATAGACATAATATATCAACTCTATTCAAAATGATGAAAGATGTTTAACATGTTAATTGGTTTGTTTCACTTCTAAAGTGAAGATTTATTTTGATTCAATCAAATTTTAAATCCTTCAAATCATACTTAACAATGAAAATTCCTGAAAATTCAATTCAAATTTATATTAAAACGACTAAAATTAAATTATATATAAAGATAATTAATTCGTGAAATTTTTGGACAAACTATAAATGAAATAATAATATATCAAAAATTGAATCTGAAAATAATAAGAATATTATAATTGTGAAGAATTCAGTTTTATTAAAATTAGGAAATCCTAGAGCTTTCGGTTCTCTCCAGAACCTTAATTAGGAAATAAATTTAGAAACGGTGCAAAAATAGAAGAAATGTAATAACAATTATTTAAATGAAATTCTTAATAATGATTGCTTTTACGTGCGTTTCTCTTTATTTGAAAATCAAATAATTTTTTACCTAACATTTTCCTTTGTCTGTATTGAGAATTCATTTTTCGTTAAAACTTCTTATTAATGCCTCTTTTAATTGTCTTTTGTGACAGCTATTACTTGTTTTAATAATTCTAAAACTTTTCCAAATCATTATTTGATTGAGATATTGAGAGTGTTCAGCAAATAGAAATTTTTTATATTATTGCTCTTTACATATCATTTGCGTTCAAAGAATATTTTCTTCGAATAACATCAAGTTTCCCGATATATGTCTTAAGAAATGATTTACAATCAATTCTTAAACAATTCCAGAATCCGAGAACTTATCTAAAAGTGAAAAAACTGGAATTTTGGTATCATTTGTGAAAACTGATAAGTTATGCTTTTAGTCTATTATAGAAAACTTAGTAAACAGTAAGTAATTTTGAAAGTTAGTGTGAAAGAGTGTGGCATTAATTGAAATCCAATAAATACTATACTGTACTACTGTTTTCCTTTTTTATACTAATATAAGTGCAGAGTAGATGTTGTACTCAAAGCTATACTCACTTTTCCTGAGAAATCTCTAGAGAGGCTGAAGCGCTTCAATAACAAGTAAAAAGCATCACACTTTCCATCCATTTTCTTGCATATATAGACTATTTTATCAATTTATATAAAATCATTTAAAAATAAAACAATCTTATTATTACCTCTATATTATTTTTATATTTAAATGCATTGTTTTATTTACAATATCTCTTTAAATATATCAACTCTACAAAGAAAAATTACTTGTAAATTATCAATAATACAGCGATGAATAATTTATGAATTTATGATTATTTAAATTGAATCAATAAGAATTTTGCTCTAACTTTATTTAATTTCCTCGAGAAAAAATTAATGCGATTTGTTTATAAGTCTATTTACAATCATTGCATTTTATATTCAAGTGATGGACAAACTATCTTTATTTGTCTTCGTGATAGCTTTTTGATAAGTTATTTACAAACGTTTTGAATCACAGATTTTGGTATTTTAGTTGATTACGGAATTTAATTGCACATAAGATCGCCTCAAATTGATTAATAATAAGAATTTTACACATTATTCATAGCCAGATAATTGCATGCAAAATGTTTTATGAGTCTAGAATACATTGCTTTTTGGTTGAAAGTAAGTGATCACAGCTCATAAATTTATATATTATAAAAATGCTTTACTTGTTTTATTGCTCATATTTATGTGAATTTTGAGCCCCAAAACTATGCTATGAATTTATATTGAAGAAAAGACATGTTTTATGAAAAAGAGGGACGATTCTCGACTCTGTATATAAGTTGTTCTTATGGATGGGTTCGTTATGTGAGTGTGAAAAGGGAATGGATGTGGCAATCATTGGATCAAAAGAAGCATGAGTTGCACGAGAAAAATAAAGAGCATTATAGATGGATGGGCTATACTTAGCAAATGTGAGAGCAAGACATACATGGATTTCACTGTACTAATAGTAAAAGCAATGTGTAATATAATGCGAACCAAGTCTTGGGAGACTCAAAAAATCACAAACTCTTCTTGTTTGACGTTCAATAATATTTATAGCATCACGAAGACTGCTTTACTCATATTGTGTTTAACATAAGTCAATCTTTAAGAAAAGGCGATTCTTAACTTTTAAATTAACATTTGAAAAATAAATGCTTAAATTAACAATAATTCGGTTGATTTAATTAAGCACAAAAACAGTAACTTATATGATAACTAATACTAAAGATAACTTAAGTTGATTATAAGCTATGTTTAAGCCTAAGATAACTGAGACAATTGTGAGATAATAGTTAAGCGCATTACTAACAAATTCAACTGAGTTGATAATATTCAGGTGATGTAAATTCATTTGCAATGTTTATAAAATTAAATTCATTATTAGTCATACCAGTTGTACAGCTGTTATAGGAATCATAATAGTTGCTATTATTATAATTATTGAAACAGTTAACAGTCATGTCATTGCTATTATTGCTGTTTGAATTGGTAAATGTTTGATCAAATGTGTTGGCGGTATGACTTGGAATGTTTGGAGAGGCGGCCAATGCTATAGTACTGTTTTGCACTGTACTGTCATAGTATTGCTGTTGATGAGCATTCGATTGTGATTGAGAAGAGTATCCGTGTTGTGGCTGTTGTTTAAGTGTTATTGCATTGTATTCACTCGGAATTCTATGCGAATTCTGATCACTCAACGAATGATTTGGCGCTAATTCATAGTAACCAACATTTGTATATGCGTTTGCATTGTTTTGTTGTGAACTATTATTTTCACTGTTGTATTGATTAACATCCTGTACATGATTTGCATAAGCCATTGTTCCCCCGTTTGCTAAATATTGTTGTTGTTGTGCATTATCTATATATGAACTTTCATATGGCTGTCTCTGAGGGTATGTCTGCGTATCATTTCGTGTACCTGAATATTCACAGTTATAATCAGAACTAAAATAATGAGTCCTTTGTTGCAACTGTTGTCCCGATTGTGCAGATGGTTGTTGTGGTTGTGGTTGTTGTTGTTGTTGGTGAGCATATAATGAACCGTTTGGACCATTGGCTATATTAGGATCGGGAAAGAACTTAGTCGTTGCCACAAAAGGTTCGTTTGTTATCACTGATGTCGATGATTGTTGAGAATTGCGTTGTGTCGGAAAGTTATCTGACGTCGAGGTTCGGTAACAAAAACTTGTCGTCTGTGATGATGTGTTCGATGGAGAAGATCGTGATTGATTTGTTGTAGTGTTGTATTGGCCCGAATATGGCAGTCGTCGACTACAAGATGATGATGTTGTAGACGATGAAGAAAGTGGAGAAGACGATGACGAAGAATTACTGATACATCGGTTATAATAATTGCATCCATTCGATGAATGGTGTGGATGTTGAGGTTGTTGTGCTATTGCTGCTGAAGAATTGACATTTGTATTGATACTGGTATTCATAATAGGGTTTATATTATTATGGTTTGTGTGGCACTCAATAGTGTTCGTCAAATGCCGTGTATTTGGTGTCCAATTTCTTACTTTAGTTACACTTTGTATTATTGACGCACAGTTTATGTGTTCACTTGGACTTTGATGACCTTTTGGACTAATAGTGACCCTCGAGGGTGAGCCCAACGCATTACGAGTGGCCGGAGAACTACTTATGGAAGATAATGCAGAATGAAGTAGATGTGAAGTGTTTGAGACCGACATTTTGATATCTTCACAACGCGGAGACATTCCTGATGGTGATCCTGTAGGGTTTGCACTAATATTAGTTCGATTAGTATTGACTGAATCGGCACAACACGTATCATTCATTGACAATGGAGTAGAAGTTGTCGGCTTTTCACAAGAGATCGTTTCATCCCTCGAGCTTTGAGAGTGATCGGTATCATCAGGACTTAAAGCGGACTTATCTAAATCCAGCCCTGTTTCTGATCCACTGGCATGACCTCCTTTTCCACTGCACACATCCATATCCATACTGTCTTCATCGTTAGTACACGAACCACTTTTTCCTCCCTTTTCATCGCCATTCTTACCCATTATTGATTGCCTCTTGTGTTTCATTCTAATCAATTCGAATAAATATCAGATAATAATATCAATTCATAATAAATCTTTAAATAATTAAAGGTATAAATTGATTATTACCTACGATTTTGAAACCATACTTTAACTTGTCGTTCACTTAAGTCTAATGAAGCCGCGATTTCTATCCTTCGCGGTCGACAAAGATATTTATTAAAATGAAATTCTTTTTCAAGTTCCAGTAGTTGTGTGTTTGTGTAAGCCGTGCGTAATCTTCTTGGCATTCCATTCTCTCCAACTAATTATTTTATAAATAATAGGATTTCAAAAAAATATAACTTCTATTAGTTAATACCATGCAAAACATTATTTATTTTCTGCATGCATTTTTACAAAGGAAAAAGTAAATCAATACATATAGACATTGAACAGAAACAAAAACCAAATTTTTGTAAATCAAAACAATTCTCGTGTACTGTAAACTTATATTAATTTATTCAATTTTTCTTTTATTATTTATTATACTAATTTGTTTTTCTCTTTTAACTCAAAAGTAATGTTTCAAATTCATGTGCCTGTTATTTATTTAGTTCGTGATAAGTTTTTAGTAATTTTATAGTTTTGTATAGAAGTGAAATAATACTCTAAAATCAAAAGTTTTTATCTTATCAAGTTTTCAGCGCTTTTTCAATGTTTTTCAGTCAAATTCACTTCAGTTTTATTAATACATTTTGATTTATAAGACAATATCAATTGGATTTGGTTTAGTTCAATATGAATCTAAGCACGTGTTTCTGTCTCACTTCGATTGACTAATTGTTCTGTTCTTAATTTCAAAACAATGAAACTCATATAAAACTTGAATTTCAATTGGGGTAAATTTTCTATCAAATGTAGAAAATTGGTTCGATGTATAGAGAGATATAATTTATAAAATTAAAATTGATTAATGTGAGTACTTAAAAGTTAATATGTCATTATTAAGCAATATAATTAATTTTAAAAATCAAAGGTTATCAAATTGACGTTGTATTTCACTTTATTATGTTATGCATGTGTTATGTTATACTTATGTTTATTATGTGATGCAGTTGTTTATAATGAATAGAAAACTAAGTAGAGGCACAATTTTCTTGTACGCTTTGTAATTTACTATCAAAATTATAAAAAATCTCAACAAATAAAATTTGTTCTAATTAATAGACTAGAATTATTGCTTCAAAATAGTAAAGAAAGCTTATGTTAGCATTTTTGGAAGGTATGTATTAATAAATCAAACATTTTAAAAAGAGTCGCCATACTATTCAATGAAGAGTTTGACATTAAACCACTTCAAAATTTAATTCAAAATTAGTTTAATTTAAATAAGAATCTATCATTTTGAAATCACTAAATGATTGAATTTTAGTTTTCAGAAAAACTCAATAAACTATTAAATGGAACTTTTGTTTTTCACCACAAAGTGGTTCACCTTTAATGCTGAATAAGATATTTACCTAAACAGGTATTATTGAAAATTGTGAGGTTATATTGATTGATCAAATTTATTTTCGCTTAAAAAATTAATAAAATAAAATAATGAGCCATTGGGACAGACTAATAGAGTCCCTCACAAATTATAGTAACTCTAGTACACAGTATCATAACTCAAAGTATTCATCGTTAGAGATATCAAATTCTTCGTTTAGTGGTTTACAATTTTATTATATTTATAAACTGTATAATACAGAACAGAATTGCAAATTGTATTATACAAAATGTAGTCAAACACTATCCACTATAATGTTGATACGTAAAAATGCTAAGATTCAATCAAATAATTTACATTATATGCATTGTCTCATACAATTTTTGTGAAAATCATTGTATTTTTGCATCTCTAGTCATTGTCTATTTAATATCAAATGGTTTTTAAGACAGTAACTGTTGTTCTTTTATTTATTTTCATCATTTTAAATCTATTCTATTTTTTATCTTCAAATGTTTAAAAATAATACTATTTCCGAAAATAAAGGCTCTTAATGACTAATAATTTAATTTTAAGATTTAAGTTGAAATTAAGTTGCATTAACTAAAATTTTCTTATAATTATTGCATTTTCAGACTTATTGATGATTTTGAGTGTTATTTACTTTAAATTGTTGAATATTTATTAATATTTGATTTGTATGCGGGATTTCAATTTTAAAACTTTACCCTTAAAAGTCTAGTTATAATGATTTAGATGATTTAGTATTTTCACTCACAAAAACTGTAAGTTTGAGCTCATTTGTCTCAACTTTTCTTATCAAAACTATGAATAAGAAAAGTTTTGTTATGATCTAAAGGTAAAGTTTTAAAATGAAAACCCTTAACTTAAGGAATCATATAATAGGGTTCACCTTATTATGGTTTTTGAAATTAAAAACTGTATCTATAGTTCACTAAATAAATAAATCGATTAAATTAATGTTTAAATTAAGGCTTAAATACAAATAATTAATGACTAATAGTTTAACAAATGTGTGAACTAATGATTAGCTATAGTTTTGCTATAGTTTTCAACTCTATTTACCATTGATTTGTGCCTTAATTTTCATTTAATTGATAAAAACCGAAGTTTTCTTCAGGTTTAAAAATTTTTGAATATAGAGTTTTTAATTGATTTGACTATAATAAGATTCCCCTATTATATGATTCCTTAAGTTATATAATGGTATTTATAAATAATAATGAAAAATTGCTTTAAAACACTTTAAGCAAAAAATTTACTATAAATTCATTATTATTTTAATTTAAAGAATTCTATTGTCTGTTTAACTGACTTTCAGTTAATATTTAATGTGATTTTTTCGAAATTTATCATTCTTTATGTATTCATTGATCTGTTTAACAGAATAAAAGTAAATTGAATTCTCAAAATTAATAGTTATTGCAGAATTAGAAAAGTAGTGATTATATAATATATTATCATGATTCGTATCATATGTTTTAAATATTTAATTGTTTTAATTAGAGTTTTACAATATATTTACTGTATGTTTTTTACTCACTCTTTTTTAATTTGAGTTTAAATTGATTAAAATTAGAAAATTACTCAAATTACACCTTATTGGAAATGATTGCTTCAAACAATTAGTGTCTCTTTTGAATTCAGGTATTTAAAGCCTAATTTTGAAGAATTCAACATATGAAAAATGCAATTATCAGAAACTCTAACTTTCTCATTTTTTACCGATTCTCTAAAACTTATACACAATACTTCTTTACCCGGATTCAAACTTTTTTGCAAATTAAATATTGGAGCAAAAAGAGTCACAATTTCTTTTTATCCAATTTTGAAAATATGTTCAAATTCAATAATTACGAAATGACTTTTAGATGAAGAGTTAAAGTTGATGACAAATCAGTAAATAAAAAGGCAAAATTCGATACTTACAATTCAAAATCTCAAACTCATATTTTTGATGTCCGAATAACTGACTGTTGAAATTATAGATATTATCCAATTTTTCTTAAAATTAAAAATACTTCAAACACTCAAATTGATAATTAAATTAATAAAATTATTTAAAATATCCTATTGAAGACTTCTAATCCATTTATTAAGTGATCTTATTTTTCAACTTTGTATACAGTATTTTAACAATTTTGATTTGATTTTTTGATTCATTCCACAAATTTTACTGAATAGAAGAAACGGAATATTTATGTCAACATATAGTTATTTTTCTAAAAAGTAGTAAATATCACAAATAGAGTTTTTAGACATTGAAATGTGAGGTATAACTGAATGAAAATATCTCATTTAATAATTTATCAAATCTAGTACCAGTACTATTTATAGTAGTCTTAAATAAACAATAATTAAAAGAGATCCTTTATTTTTGGAATTTTTTATTCATCGATAAATTCTTGTAGAGACTGTAATTTGAAAATTTGGGTTCTGGCCAGCAATTTGAAAAGCTCAAAGCATGCATTCATAAAAAAATCTTATTTGAGTGGAAAACAATTTATAAAAATTTGTTCAATGCATCAACTCTCAAATTTCAGATAAAGGTAAAGAACCAAAATAGAATGACTTTCAATTGCGTAACTCGATTGAACTTTTCAAAAACTATATTCACTTATTCTAAAACTATATATAAAAATGTGATATTATTTGATAACTTTGAAACAAATCAAAAAATTATCGTTAATTAATCACAAAAAGTCAAATCCTCACTCGTGTTAATAAAGTAAAAAAAAATCGCATAATATTTATTAGAGTTAAAACAATTTCAATTTTCTGACACAATTTTATCCAAATGAACGCTAATTTGTAATGAGTACGTCTGCATAAAGCTTTTTTAGCTCAAAAAGTATCATAAAATACTGAATATAATATAGATATAAGTTGAAAATT
>JAQFXV010000131.1:0-34425 GCA_034694065.1 Camisia spinifer
TTAGGCCCTAAAGATCGCGATTATTAAATTTATTGAAAATCAAAGCTTTAAATCTTTTAATTTCCAAATATTAATGACTTTTAAACTGAAACACAATGCTATCGCAATCGAACCAGATCTTGAGGCAAAATAAGTTTTACTTTAATTCTATAAAAATAATTTTAAATTTGATATCTTTTATCTTAATTTCAGGAGTATTTCATCGCTTTAACTTGAAATTTTCCTCATATTTTTTTTAATCTTCAATTAGTTTGAGTAAACTTCATATAATATAAACTTCATATAAACTTTTCATATAATAATTTCTAGCGTTGAGAATTTGAAATTTTCTACGAAATTCAAAATTTTCAATTTAAAACAAACCTTCCATAAAAGTTCATTGAAAATATTAAGTTATTGTTTTTCATTACAACTATCATGTCTATGACAATTGTACTGATTAATCTTGATATCAACTCGAAGGGAAAACTCTAAATGGAATTCACAACGAAAAATTAATTAACATAAAATTTTTGAAGCCTGAAGTCTATTAGATTGCATTTAAGTGTTATCTTTAACTTTTGTCTATATTATACTTCGTTGAATATTTTAGTTAATTTTAAAAGTTATCAATAGATCCTATCAAAAGTTGAAGATAATTTTTTGGTAAATAAGATCAAAGATTCAATTAAATGCATTGGAAACTCTCACAAAGGTTAGATATACTTGTCGAAAGTATTCAAGAAATTATCCAAAAAAGTTTATTTCTACAAAATTTGAAACACTAATAATTAGGTTATGGAAAGAAATAAATCATACAAAAGCGTTATTAATCGACATCTACAGATAAAGTACGGATAGTCTGTAACTGCTGAAAATTAATCTCAATTCAATTCAATAATTAGAGCATAAAAATTATGATAAATAATTCTAAGTTATTAGGTTAATAGAAAAGAATATGGATTTCTATTGTTTTATGTTCAGAAATTATTGTGAATAGAATTTTAATGTCTGTCATGCATTTGCAGAGACTCTCAAACTCGAGATTCTTTTGGTCCTTAACATCATTTTTCATCAAATATTATTCAGAATTTGTGAGGCAGAAGAAAATTGCATTTATTTTTACTTTAATTCTAATATGGAATAGTTTAATGGCATAAATTTATGCTCAGAGTACTCAAAATAAACTAATTTAGCGAATATAAGATAGTTTTTGCAAAAATTTACATAAAGATTTATTATAATTATATAGAGAATACTCAGCAATTAGAGGAAACAAAGTTTATTTCAGCTTTTGATGTCTGGATAAATGTATTTTTGAATCCAATAAACAAATAAACAATTCTAAATTGTTCTAATGTTTTAAAAAATAATTGCAGACAAATTGCAATTACAATAATTCTGCTTTAAATATATTTGAATCGCGTTTTTTGAATCATTAAATTTTTCAAACAAGAAAAGCTAATTTAAAATTAAATAAGAAATTATTTTAGTATAGAATGAATTTAGACTGTTATTTAGTGTGTAGGCGTTGGTCGCACCTCATCATTAATAATTATCTTAAGTTACATGTTAGTCATTTTAATACTGATGATAACCCATTGATGATGTTTAATACCAAATTTTTATGTAAAGAGTAAGCCTTATCCCTGACCTGATCTAACATTTGAAATGCTGTTTTCGGCGCCACTAAGGGCTGAACTGTGGCTGAAGTGAGTTATTGGTTAAATGAAGAATTAATTGTTCATAATTTCTGACATTGATTGGCGCCTAAAAATTGAAATTTTATGGGAAGCATATTATTTGGCGTAAAGATTATCAATAATTATAAGTTTCAATTTTAATATGTATTGTTTCAATGCTTACGGATCTTCTTTTGACAGAACTTGGTTTGTGACAAATGAAAGATTTTGTTTTGTTATTATTAAATTATTATTCTATTTCATCGATAACTAGCTTCTGATTTAATTTGGAATAATCTAAAAGAATTTATATCCGTAAAAAATAACTAATAAAAACATTTAGAATTTTCTATTAAAAAATATTATATTTTTTCTCAGTCTGTCAAAAGTAATGCAAATGTTAGTAATTATATCCTTCAGAGTTATAATTTATTTCTCAATGATAAATACATTAATATTATTTATTTTTTATTAAATATTTTTTATCTTTCAATTTTTAATCGAAACATTAGCATAAACTAAAAAGTAATCCTTTAGCGAATGCTATGAATTTCTATCAAGAAAATAAAAAATTAAAAATGTGATAAGTGATGATCAGCCTTCAAATTATTTAATAGTTTAAACTCAAACTTATCACAAAAAAATTCAAATTGAAAGATAATTCTAATTAAATCTTTGTTTGAAAAATATTAACTTAAAACTTTTGAAAACAAAAGACAACCTTGTCTTATGTTTACCCAAATTAGAAAACGAGAGTTTTTAACTTATTATCTATTTGTATTGTAAGCATTGATAAGTTTTTCTAGTACTATATTTTTATTGCGAAACTAATGACCCTTCAGAATATGTTCAGATTCAGACACGAATCTTTTTTATGTAATCTTTTTTCTCTCAATACTTTGCTATAAAAAAATAATGGAATTCTTGTAAATACTTCAGACGTATACCATATGAGATTTCGCAAAAACAATTAATTGATTAATTGTTATGCATATGACTAGTTATTACTACATTGAGTGCACTTTCACTTAAATAATCGGATCCTTATCACTAATTGTTCTTAAATAACTTAAATTATGCAATAAGTGAATAATAAACATTTCAGTTGACTCAAGTTTTGCATAATTGTATTTATATCAACCTTGAGTTTCATCTGGGAATGAGATTTCATTATAAAGTGGTAGCTTTCATATTAAACCATTTCAATATTTGGATAAGTGAAGGAATAATAAATCAACTTTAGTCTCAAACCAAGTACTGAAATTTTTTCTTAAATCTCTTCAATTTTTCATCAAATTTCCAACACAAAAATCTATAATTTTTAAAATTTTAAATCCATTAACGATAACTTTTTAAAATTTAATGAATTCGAAACTCAATTAAACAAATAATTATTATTCTTAAAACGCTAACAAGTTTGACAAGTATTATGACAGATAAGCAATAAATGCCTGTTTTGTAATCGAAATCGGTATTAATATATTTGATTTTTGAAAGGTTTGAATCTAATTCAGATTAACTTAAGAGAAATGTACACAATTATAATGCGATAGTGTTTCAGTATATTATATACACATATATAGCTTTTTCGAAGCCTAACCTCATTAATTATCATCGAAATTGTTGTTATTGTTCATAATATATGATGTCTTCTAATAATACCAAAACCAATAATAATAATAATTGTTATGTTGGTTTGGACTCCAAAGTTTTGGGGCCTAACCTGTATTAAGGTAGTAATCAATGTAACTCAACTCATATCAAGCAATGAATACCAATGAAGAGCCAGTGATTTTGTTTTTATTATAAAACATTATCTGTAAATTATTATTATAAAAATAAAATTGAGAAAAAGAAAAGCCGAAATCATATATTTCCTGTTCAGCTATGCATTTAAAGCTTTCGGGCATTTTTATTTTAAATAATATGACTGAAATTTTTTATTACCCAATTGAGAGGGTTGTGTGGATTACTTGCTTGAGAACTCCTCTTTCATACTTCATGAATAGATTATCATCCAATTTTTTTTGCAGAATAAAAGCTATTACTAACAAATAGCGTTGGAAAAATGCATAAAAAATTTGTTGCCCATGTATTTTCTGAAAATAACGATTAAAATAGGGCAGAATCTAATACTTGTGTGAAATAAGCATTAAACTTTATTATTAACTTAGACTTATCAATAAAAAGTTAATAATTCGGTCAAAAATTATTAGTATTCCAATTTTAATTCAAAAATTAGTGAAAATTTGAAGGTGTGATGCAATGATGATAAATCAACTACAAATTATAAGTAGAGAAACATTTAGAAATTAATTTGAAATGGCAAATTTTGATGAAACAGTATTCTTCCGGAGTGGTTTTTGATAAAATATAAAATTTTGGGAATAAATTAAATTTGAAAAAAACAAAAAATTATCGGCTTTTCATATATTATATATGAGTGATCGAAAAATGGTCATGTATTATACATGTATAATACCCGTATAATACATCATGTATAATACATTTGATGTATCGTTTCCAACGCTACTAATAAATTATCATTTAAAATATTTGGTTTTATCAATTAATCATTTAATGTGATTGAGACCGACAGTTGAGCAAAATACGTGCCATCGATTAATAATTTAAAGAAAACTTTCATACATTTCAATCGAAAGATTATATGAGCCGTTTTGGCATAAACTAATATAATTTATTACACTTCTATGGGGTCTATTCATTACGTGTTAACCCTTTTTATCTCATAATTGGCTTTGAGCACAAATTTTCACTGTAATTACATTTATCGGCGCTTTAATAAAAAAAAAGTGGAGTCAATGCTACTTTTTATGCAATACAGTATTCACACCCAAATAGTCTTTTTAATAGGAATGAATAGCTTTAATTACTTAAATTTTATTGCAAACTTGTAAACTTGAGAAAGTAATAAATGCATATATTTTTGTGTTGAAAACATGCAAACATGAAAATAATAATACTCTAATCGTGACTAGACTTCGTTGACTTGAAAAATAATAGCAAACTTTAAATTGAATAAACCAGAGCTGTTTTTCAACTTAAAATCATTTGATGGATAATCTAAAATAGAAATACATTTCCATCAAAAACGGATACTCTTTGCCTTAAATTTATGGTAATATGATCTTCAATGTTGAGGTCGTGTCGAAGATTGTCATGACCTGCTTATACAAAATATAATACCACATATTAAATATGATAGTTAAGTTAGATAGCTATGCGTTACATATCTGACTGCGTCCTTGTCTTGACTCACTTGTCACTCAATTGGGCTGCGTTTTAAATGCCAATAATGAAGATGTAAAGAGCGGCAGATGATTAGAGCTACTACTTGTTTATGAGCACTTTTTTAGTTGTGATCTTTTCTCAAAGTTACCACTGATCTCAATTCACGCAATACAACAAACAATTTTTGAGTTAACCATTATTTCGTTCAGCTTTGAGATTAACGAATCTTACAGCAAATTTCTTTTAGAAAACTTGGCTCAAACTCATTTATTTTTTTGAAGAATATCACAGGTTTGATTAAATTTAAAGCCATTTTTCTAACTTTGATTATATGTGATTACAAGTGACATAATTAGCATAAATCTTTGACTATTAATGTTTGCTTAAACATTCCAAAATGTTATCAATAGTTTAGTTTTTGATGTTTATTCATATTTGAAATTTAGAGAGAAGTCGCCTCAAGCCATAAATTGGTAGTATTACGAAATATTTTGCGAACTCACTTACTTTTCTCTTATGCAGTAGTTTTCTTCTCAATAATATTCATAAACGCCTTTTTGTGTGCAACAACTTTTAAATGTTGTTTTCAACCAAATTCAATATTCCGGCGCTTGAGGTTTAATTACAGGTTACGTGAGTATTGGTTCAGGCATTTCAATCAATTGCGACTCGACTGACGAGAAGTTGAGAGCACTTAAAACTGAACGCATGAGAACAAAAAATTGGTGCTCAACTAAATTTATGAGTTGATATTTTACTTTTTTAATTTTGTTTTGAATTAGTTTTTCTTCTTAAACCTAAAATGCATTAAATGTTAGCAACATTTGGTGGTAAAGAATGCAAACATAAATCGGAGCCACAATTGTAAAAAGTAATCGTTATCCCAAACACAACAATCATTATATCATAAATCATAAATTTATTGATTTCAATTCTAACTGTTATACTTGTAAATAAAGTTTTTAAGCTTTTTGTTAGCGATTTTTAAAAAAGTTATTTCTTAGCTGTCAGTCCTATAATTTTTTATTCTCTCAAAATTGCTTGAAGTTATTCACTTTTCAAATTTTAACATTTCATTTTCCCCCTCAAAGTGTGAGCAAAAAAGACTATTTGTTATATGAGGTGTCGATTCGAGAAAAAATCTGAGAAATAGGTTAACAACAGCTAAGCATCAGGTTTTTGAGAAATATTCTTCGTTGGTGTTATTCTTACAGTTAACAAAACGGTGTTATTTTCAATGATCGAGATATGCCTCAGGATTACAGAGTTAGGATTCTTTCCACATAATAATGGATCGCGATTTCGCTTATGTCGTAACATAATTGATGCCTTTTGTTCCAGAGGACCTTCTCATAGAGCACCACAAGAATAATAATAATAATAATTTAAAGACTATGACCTGACCCTGAACTTCGTTAGAGTTTTCATTAAATTTCAACAATACAATTGATTTTATTTATGAGATAACTATACCATAAGATCATTAATAAAGTAAAACTCTAAATTCAATATTCATTTTTCAAATATAACTTATATTTATGAATAAAAGATTAATTAATTTAGAAATTATTTAGATTTAGAACTTGATATAATAGATTATTGAACTTTCGGCAACTTTTGTATATTATATATGGTATAAACTGTAGGCTTGCTCTTGAAAATCATTGAATACGCCTTGAAATTTAATTTCCCTTTTGTTGAGAATTATGGTGAACTTGATTATAGTCCGGCACTTAATCTAATTAATAAATAAGCGTTTCAGTAGTGTTCCTGTAATTAACTTTATTCATAAAACTTAAATGCAAATCAAGTTCTTAATGCTTTTCAATGAGATATTATTAAATTATTTTGCAGAAAAAGGGTGAATAAATTTTTGATAATTTATAGTAAATTGAATCTCATATTTAATTATGATATTTGTGTAAAAATGATTTGATATCCCATATAATGATACTTTAATTACGGATTCGCACCAAATTTATCAAACCGGTTGTACTCGAAATAGGTTTTGGGGATTATGAGTAAATGAGTACAGAATGAGTATATCTCTCATGAAGATTAAAACATTAGTTTAATGGTAATGTATTTTTAATAATACGGATATTATGCTTACACTTCATTATAAAGAGCAATAATTCTGATATGAAGTTATTAAACACTATGAATCCGGATCTTAATGATTGCAAAAATAAAGCAAAACAGTTAATTAAAACAATAATAAAGAAGAATTTATGACATTCAGATTATTTACTATTTGATTAACTTATAAAATAAAGTACTTATATTTACATTCATTAGAGATAAATTAAACGACTAAATCATTTTTGATATAAAAATATATCTACAACTATGAAGTAAGAGTTTTTTGTATTTAAAATTGATAGATAAAGTAATACCGGATAGGTTTTGATAACATTATTATATCCTTTATTGAAAACTATTATAAATCAAATATTGTTTGCACACTTCAATATTTACTGGATATTCTAAAGCATTACTAAATCAGGTAATAAATGCATAAAAAGTTATGACAACGGAAACCCGTTTTATTAAATTTATATTAAGATAAATTAGTCTTCCGTATATCATAAATCAAAATAGCATTAAAGTATGATTTGATATAGATTTCAACTCTGGTTCATATTTAGTTATAACTTTATAATAAATCAAAGTTTATACTTTTTATTTTAACTTTAGAACTAACTTTTTATAGCGAAATCTTATAATTTCAATTCGATTATTCATTTTCATTTCGTTTACTCTTTCTAAGTCTTAATAATACATTATTTGTTTGATTTAACAAAATTATAAACAGTTTAAGCTAATGATTGTCAGCACAAAGACTGGATTTGATTTGCAAAAAGTCAAATATTACAAAATAAGTTGACAATAAAAGAATTGATTTAATTTATTGGTGAGTTGAATAGTATGGTAACCCTTAGGCAAAGTGTTCACTCATGACATGACCAATTGTGACCACCCACCAAACTCACCAATTGATGGTCGACAATGCAATCACATTGTCCTTCTATTTTACGCATTTTCTCGGTATCGCTATCAATGAAGTCTTGGAATTTTTTCACTGTCTCATTGGATTTGACGCTTTGATGTTTTTAAAAAAGTAAAGTGCTCTTAAGCTGTACTTACGTTTAGTGGTCGCTCGCGAGTAAAACTATCTCAAAAATTATCTAAAGAGATAAGTTAACTGAACTAAATTATAGGCAAAAAATTTACTATTTTTCCTTCATTTTCTTTTTGTTGTTTCTCACTTAAAGAAGTTGAGGGCCTAAAAAGTTAATGAGAAGTATCTTCTTTTTACAATATAGAAGCCTCCGTTAACAACTCCACCCACTCATTTATCGCTTGCACACATATACACACATATAGAGTTTTATCGAAATCTTAATCTAAAGTGGTGAAAGTATGTTATATTGAGTGATCTGATGGCCCAAACAGAGCGGTCTATCTCTTGCATACTTATATACTTATACACGGAAGACCCTCCTATGTTTACAAGACCTTTTGAACCACTTAACTAAGCAAAGACCTCAATTTATACAATTAAGTTGCGCTCTTTTTATGCAGCAATTACGTAGACCATTGATATACAACACCATTAAACTGTGTTACACTTATCAGATTTTTCTTACTTATAGCAAAATTAGTGACAACCACTCATTTTTTATTGCTCATCGCAGTCGATAGCACTGACCTAATCACTAATTTATAATAAATGCGTAAGTTTTTCTTCTATTTTCATGCATTATAACTTAGAAGTAATAGTTTGTATATTTTTACAACAATATAGACTTCTTTGCGTTTGTTTTCTTATTATAAAAATAGCAAATTTTGTCTGCGATAACTTCACTTTCTGTAAAATCTTTAAAACTAAAAAACAAAACAAAACTTGACAATAGTCTAAATAAAACATTCAATCTTTATCTATTCTCATTAGCATATATAAAGTTGACGTGTTGATAGTTTAATAGTTCCAACCCATCGGTAAATCGATACTATCAGTTACTATTGGAATGTTTCGATCACTAAAGCTGAGTTCGAATCGGGTTGAAAACTGCGGCGAACTTTATTTACTATAACTAGAAAGAAGGTGGAGATTCCTTATTTGCTTTGTTTATTTTAAGACTGAAGACTAATGCTTTGGTCGAACGCCCATCTCGTTACTAAATTTGATAATTACTGGCTTATCCTTTCAGGTGAGATGAAATTTAGAGATAGTGCCAGAATATGTTAACGAATTTAGTTTATAAATTAAAATACAAGCCATGGCTCACACTATTGATTATATGTTATGTGTTGTGTAGTAACATATTTATGATTGCATTCTTGTTAAAATGCTAAGAAGTATTTTTTACTGAATTTAAATTATAAGATATTCCTTCTTTTTAGCTGTGCTTTTATTTGAGAGCATTTAGTATTTAAACATATGATGTACTAAATTTGTTGAGTGCATAAGCGGTACCCTTTTTCCGTTTGTAATCTTTAATTTTCAGAAGCGATGCAATATAAGGAGACAGCGGTTTATTATAAAAATGGTTTAAATAGGCAAAGGGTTTCCTGTTTATGTAGCGCAACATTGATCATTGATTGTACCACCTCCTGATCAGGAATGCTGCTGTGATCACCAGGGAATGCACTTACAGTATATGAAATAGGGTTTGAAATAGGGTCAGATAAATTTTAAAGTGGTTTCGGGTCGTAAAAAATTTTAGTCAATGAGAAAAATAGAAGTGGCGATATTTTTAGTTGGCTTTTCTGTTATTCTATGTGTTTGGGTTATTGGTGGTGCACATCATTAGACTCAATATTCCCACTGACAAAACACAACGGGAGTGCAAACTTTGGCTGCAAATAACAAGCAAATGAATTTTTTTCTCTTATGGCAAACCTTAAAATACATTTGATAATGACTGTAATATATATTATTTTTTAAGAGGATATAAACAAGTTGAAAGTTATTTGGAAAAATCACTTCTATTTCTTTAACCAAGTTTTTAAAAATATTTCATTTCATTTTAGTGGACAATTAGAATTTTAAATACTTTAGGTTTGGCACTTATTTACTATAACTCTACTTTTACGATCGATGAGTATCGCAATCAACTTTTTATTAGTTACTACAATATTGTAACTTAATTTTCTCTCGTATTTTTCTTCAATATACAAATTATAAATCAGTTTTCCAAATAAATTAAAAAATTTTAGACGTTTCGATCATCTATCAAATAATATAGATATGCCGGTAAGTATTTTTCCATACTTTTAAAAAACTAAACCTTTTTTAATTTATTAAATACAAGATTTGTACTACAGTATATATTTCTTTCTCTATTACTCTCTCATCTCTTGTACATCATTTCATTTGTCTGTCTCATTCACCAACTCCTGAGTTGGCACAAACAGGTGAGAAAATTTTACGGTAAAATATTGTTCAATGAAGCGCGAAAAATAGATGAATTTTTTTCATAAAGCCCTGGCTTTTCCCGCACTTCGCTAACAAGCCATGCGAAAAATGACTTGATATTTAAAAAATGATGAATTGAATCGAAACAGCTTTTAGTTATTTATTGAATGAGAAAATCTGTTCAGAGCGAGAAAGATAACTGTAAGTTAACATATGTGAAGTTTTTTATGGGGAGTTCGTTGCGCTGTTTCGTGTGCTATTAATTTCCATTTAATTTAATATAAACTCTATAATTGTATGTAACGCGATATTATAAAGTTATTTTTCAACTTTTAATTTGTGTCAATTTATTGCTTTTTACTTAGTATGAAAGTATTTTTTCCTTCTAAATTGTAAGTTTAGAAACTCATCATAAGAGATAATAAGTGTTTTTACGGCAATTTTCGCATCAGTTTTACACTTAAGTCAGTTTTTACAATGTGCAAGTTTAACACCTTGAAGGCATCTTTTACCAAAATTGGGATACGGCTACAAAATCGCATGAATATCAATTTTTCATGATCACTATTTTTTCACACTAACAAGTGAGTGAAATTTACTCAAACACATACCGCTTCTGGAGTAACATCTTTTTAACATTTTTGGTATGCGGCAAAAAAAATTTCAGACGTAATGCTTGTTTCACAGCTCAAAATTAGACTCACATGAAGAAGCATTTGCTTCAGCGAAAAAGAAAAAACTTGAAGAGGATGTAATTTCACGTAACTCGTAATTGAAGCCCAGACTTGATCGTTAATCGGCGCGCATTTCATTTTACAAAACGAAAATTGTTAACCACGCGAACGCACTTTCTCTAACTTTAGAGAGATGTTGTTTTCAGCCATTAAGGGATAGGAAGTGTCCTTCAAAAGAAAAAATTATTTTAACGTATTTTCAAACTGCGTAATAGTCTTGAATCTCATGAATTGTTTTCACATTTATTCAATGCTTATTTTTCAATAAAAGTCTTTAAATTTCATTTTGTAATTGTTTTACTAAATTGATAAAAAAGCATTAGAAAAGAAACCTCTATTGTATTATTAGTTGAAAGTGGAAAATATGTTTGATGATTAGCATTACTGCTGTCTCATCAATGATAATTTTATGGATAACAACTTAATCAATTGCATAGTTTATAATAAAATTTGCTGACATTACTTATTTAAGTTTAACTGTCTTTACTGTTTTGTAATTGTAAAGAGGAATTGTAGTCAAAGCGACATTCGATAAGTTTAATAACTTTATCTTCAATAGAATTAATTATCTTGAATTTGAGTAATTAATTCATGAATGAATAAACTTTTATTTTATTAACTTAGCATTGAATCAAATTGTATTTTATGATGTCTAATAAAAGATTATATAAAATTGATAAAATTCAAAAAGGTTTCAATATTCAATAGTTATTAAATTTATTACACACTTTTTGACAGCATATTTATCGTAAAAATAATTATCAATAAATGTGATAATCAATACTTAAAACATTAGTCATCGTCATATATCATCATTTCCTATGCGATGACAATCTCATTCTCTCCAAGAGAGAAAACATTACTCTTGCTTTAATGTTCGGCATTTCTCCAGTCGGAAAAGGGGTAACTATTGAATGGTTAACCAGTGGTCGACAACATATTTTGAGTGGCGGCCAGTTTTCAAAAGATAGACTAAAACAGGCTCAAAAGAAACAGTTTCTCGAGAAAATATAAGTTATGCTATTGTTGTTTATGGTATAGTCTACTAAATCTAAATGTCTGAATTGAGCCTCCTATTCATGACTTTCAAATTTCATTCATTGTGTTAACAAATGAAAAATTTGGGATATTTTTTCCCATAGATTTGAAAAACAATAAGGTTCGTAAAAATTTCGGATTTTCTACAAGTTTTTCAGAAATTGAATTTTAAGAACAGATGTGCTTTAATAAAACCGAATCATTTCTATTGATTACTTTCATTTGTGAAGATATAAAATATGATACAAGTAGAAAAACAACTTTTTGAGGAATTGGAGCAAACAAATGTAGTGCAAATGTAGGTACAGTAAGTTACATGGGTTCTCAATGGGTACTCATGTCTTCCAACTCAAATCGATTTGTTTAACTTTAAGTTTAAATTTTTCAGTTCATTCGATAGTTTTATGAACAGTGATAACTCCAGTATTCGGTGTCTAATGGATCCGTTTTGATAAAAATAGAAAGTAAATGTTTAAAAGGGAATTTATTTCTAATTTATGATTATTCAAATAAAAATTCAAAGAGGGGGAAAAGTTTATCTTTGCTTCAAAATACCAAAAGTTGGCACTTAATGTCAGAGTTTGTTAAATGTCAGACTGGGTCTAATTTATCCACGAATTAATGTTAAGATAAATATTTTTTCGAACAGACAGACAGTTTTTTCTTATGAGTGTAAATAGAAACAAAATAACTTCTAGTAATGTATTACAAAACTAGTAAATGTATGACAATATGATTCTCATGGAGAGAAACTTATTTATTTATTTATTTTTAACTTTCAACCGTCGGTAATAATTTTGAAAATAAAAGTCATTTACCGGTAAGTCCGTTAAATAATGTTTCATTTGTCAAATTTGAGTAAAAGTTTTTCAGAACTTTTAGTTTTATTTAAGAAGCAAAACTTGAGAAGCTTCTTGTCTTTCAATGATGTATTGCATTAATAAGTCATCGCTTATAATAATTAAATTTATGTTCAATAAAGAATCGCACGGATCTGTTAAGTTAAGTATAAAGTTCATAGTTTGCTACTCATTCTCATTTCATAAAGCATTTCTGATCAGTAATTTCCATGCCTTTTATAATACCGATTCGATGAACTGATATCAGTTAAGATTAATTCATGCAAAGACTCATAAAAGCATTATAAAAAGTCTCGGCTGAGAGCATAATTGACGAAACATTTGCGATAACTCGAGCGAATCACTCAAAGTTTGACAATTCAACTTTCACAGCGAGTCAGTGGTTAAACCATCAGATCTAATAGTTGCTGATCGTCATTACAATCAAATTTTAAATCTGAATGAAAGATAAGTGTTTGATAAGCGCCAAAACGATTCAAACCCATTATAAAATAACTTATTTTCAAATAAATTTCAGCATTTGAGAAATTTTAATTTTAAACTCAAATTTATTGAGTTTTCTTTACTGATTCAGTTCATCAGTTTAATACTATAACAAGAAAGTTGTGAGCATTAGAATATGACTTTTTTTCATAAAATAATTAAACTTTGAAGAACTTTTCTATTCACTATTGCTGCCAAATTCCTCAAAATATTCTAAATATGTTTGTTTACTACTTGAATGACAAATTAGATTTAATTTTTGCTTTTTAGCATCAATTTGTGAAGATCTTTGATTACTTTGTAGTATTATTTTCTTTTAAGTTGAGTTCTTGACCGCATTTATTGGAATGCGATTCAACAGATCTGCACCTCTATTTATCAATAGGTAATTTTCAGTCAAAATATTTGTTAAAACAATAAATATCTAATTATCATCAGTTTATAAAAAAAATAAAATAATGGTTGACATAAATTCTATGCAAATGATTTCATTTAGAAAACACTTGTTTTTAAAGCAAAATTTTAAACAAAAAAAAATTTAAATGTTGAAAATAAGTTTATATGTTATTTGAAATGAGGACCTGATCTACCCCACCCTTCGATTGCCATAACAATGAAAGTGAAGTACAGTAACTGTTGTGTCAAACTTTCAGTAGAAAGTGATGTCTGATTAGTGTTTCGCATAAATATTATACATTAACAATGAATTGATGATTGTTTTGATGACAACAAAAAAATGATACTTAAAAATGCTTAGCATGACCTCAATTTGATGGATAATTTACTGAAATAACTGAACAAAATATAACGCTATCAATGTTGTTATGCTATATCTATCAGTCATAGTTTACATTATATTATATTTTATTATGTAATTAACATATTATGCTTTAGAAAGTGTCGGAACACTATTAATGCAGTCCTCAATTTTTTTATTTTCAGCAAAATCTGAGTATCGCTTGAATAGAATCAATCAAATTCTCGATTTATAATTCAGAAATTCATTACTTATCAGCATAAGTGATAAGTGTATCGTTTGATTCAATTGATAAGTAATTGTGTATTATTTTCACTGCAAAGTGTTTTGATTACCATTTGAAAACTGAATAGACCTTCAATTTAGGGAGTTTTACACTTTAACTTTTTCTTGACTTCTACTCAAATGTGATTATCAATAATAATAGTGGTGTTATTTCGATGATGTCTTTTGATGTTTATCAGTTTCATGTTTGGCTATAAGTATTGTTGCCTTCGAACACAAATAAATATAAATAACTTATGCGTCATTATACAAATTGTAATTCGATGATAACCAGACTTCATAACATGTTACACGTTATGATTTATTGTTCCTTCCTTTCAATGCCTTTCATTGCCTTTTATTTCCATTTAATTTCTATTTTATAGCTCTGAATAAGTTCTTTCCGAATTAGACTTATAAGTAATATCACATATTTATCTGACAAGTATGTGATTGTGGAGACCAATGACTAACCGCTGAGTGACTAACAGGAAGCTTAATCCAGGTTTGAAATCAAATGCTACTAAAACAAAAGCTAACATAAGAATACTATAGAAATAGCATTCCATTTACATTTGTTGAGTTCAATAAATACATATATATTTAGCTTAGTATATGATAAGTATAAATAAGTTGAAAATTCTAACCGCAGCTCTTATTACAGCAGAATTTGTTTATGTCAATTCTCCACATCATTAAAGGTTCCGACATTTAGTTATATTATTTGTCACATGAAATATTTGCAAATAGTTGGTCACAACTAACATAACTTAAGAGCACACATAATTCGCTTTAGAGATTGCGATAAGAATGAGATTTGCTCTTTACTTATGGAAAGCTATGATAAGATGCCCTCTCTCTCAGCCATCAATAACTTATGTTACTTCATAAAAATGGTTGTACTGTATATCACAGTCAAATCATCTTCATATATCATTTCTATTATTTGCTTACTTTCCTCACAAATAATTAAATGACTCAAACTTACTATCAATAGCATTATAATTAACAATATATATCAACTTTTTGTTTACAGCAATGGGCAGATGGTTTAATGGACTCAAAATTAGGTGCTTTTGTATTTTATCTAGTTCGTGAATATTGAAAGCATATGAAAAGAATGTGAATGAGAAGGTGGCACAACCCTGACCCTGACGAATGAGAGGTATCTTAGATGATACAGAAGTACCTAATTTTTGTTTAGAGTCCGAGTGCTGAAAAGCACAAATGGTCTATCGATATTGCAGACGCGGTCGATCTCAATTGCTCGTATACTATTGCCTCAGGCATTAAAATTGATGAGAAAAATGCATCGCAATGTCAAAACTTATCATTAGGATCGAGACTTTAAGGTAAGCGCTTTTTTCTGTAGAAATTCAATTTTTATGCATTCAAATTCAAATGTAAATCAAATAATTCATGGTCATTTTTCACGAAGTTTAAATTTTTTTAGATGATATTTTTTCGAATAATTACAATAAAATCAAAACCAAGCTACCCATAGAATCAAAACTCATATTAAAATACAAATTATGAAAAAACATAGTTTTTAGGGAGTAATATTTAGAAAGATAGACTGAAAATCCTTGTTCCCACTTATGAACAAATGATCATTGCATAAAATTGCCGAATCACGAATTTGTTGCGTTACGCTTAGCACTTGTTTCAGATCATTGAAGACACAAACGCACGAACAAATATTACAATAGTTTTCTCATTATTTGAATAATGCATTATTGACTGCAGTTTACATTCCACTGTCAAAAGTTATTTAGAGTTAAATGTTAGATAAATAATATATATTTAGATCCATTTAAGTTGATAGACTCTATTTTAATGATCATTCTGCAAATACTGTGCTTTTTGCTCTATTCAATCTAAAAATTACGATAAAAAATATATTTGCCTAACTTAATCGTGATTCAATTTTTGAGAAAACAAAATTTTGTTTTTTCTTTCTTCTTTTTTGAGTTTATTTTTCGTATAACACGTAAAGAATTGTTTGTTTGAGTATTCATTTAATCATCTATTGATGTATGAATTGAAGCATAACTTTATATTAATGAAGTGAATCAAACACATCTCTAGTTAGAAAAGAAGATTTTGTATATTTTATTAGGATATTCAGCAAATTTTGTGAAATAATCAATTAAGTTCATTAAAACACTCCTAAAATTCATTCACAGCATTTGAATAACTCTCTATATTTTTGTTGAACTTCTCAACTTATATAAAATATTTTCAATCATTTAAGACCACTCAATTTGAAAAATCTTAAAATCTCATTATTCATAAAATTATCTCATCGATAATCGATAAATAAAAATATTCAACTGTTCTGTTGAGGATATAAACAATAACATGAATTACTTCACTCTTTATCTGTAAAAATTAGCTCTTGTACTAGAATTTCGAAAATGATTATTATCATGTGTTTTATTGTTCTTGAATCTTCTTCAAACCATCAAGTCTTTTGTTATGGATGTTCAGTCATAAGTTTTTCTCTATTATAAGAGAATTGCTCGCTTGTCATGTCATTCAAATTAAAGATGAAAAATTTCAAGATAAATATTTAAATTAATATTTTTTTAGCTAATTATCAACTTTAAAAGTTTTGTATTTCAGTACAATAGAGAACGAATAAATGATTTCTAAAGTGAATCCAAAGAAAAGCTATTAAGGTGGCGACTCCTTAAGATCTCTTTGAAAAATTCCAGTAAAAATGATCATTTGTGCGTCTCGTCGATTGTCATCAGTAATGTTATTGAGTAAACTTTTTTAAGTTAAATCCCCACTCAAGCAATGATGCAATGATCAAACGGAGCACCACTAAACTTGTCATTTGCTTTTTGAATATGCCTAAGGCTTCAAATTATATGCAGTAAGTGTGATGTATTACAGCTTTGAGGACAAAATGTTTGAATGTTTTACAATGACAATCCTGCAGGTCTTCGAGTTGCCAAATGTAAACAGATTCACAGTATTGATAAATATACATTTTATATACTTTCGACAAACTTTCTAAGTTATTAAAAAAAATTTCTCAAAAGTAAGACAGTTTTTGAACATTCCTTAAGTTATCTAAAGATATTTTATGATAAAAGGAAAAAATAATTTGTAGTTTATCCAGCTTTGAATATTTGTAGATTTGTTCGAAACTAATAATCTAAGTCTTTTATTTTCAATAAAATATAACTTTACTACCAAACCAAGAAAAAAAATACAATTTGAATTCCGAGAAAATCAGATAAAATCGATACATTTAGAGTAATCAAAAAGGTGTTCTGTTTATTTGAAAAAATTTATAAACCTAAAAACTTGTTCATATTTTCAAATCTTTTAAATACACTTTACTTTAATCATTCGTTTTAAAATAGTTAATTTATAACAATGACTGAGTATTCGGTTCTTTTATAACAATCAGAGCATTGAATTCTCAAAACCTTAATTGTTTCGAAAATAAAACTTAAGAGACAGAAATTGAAAATATTATTAAGTTGTTCGGGAAAACAGTGTTCTTCAATTGTTACTTAACTTTTGAATGTAAAACTCTTGGGTGGCGTTTTAAAGTATTATTTAATCACAAATATACTGAACAATAATATTTGTGTTGACTATAAAGTGCTAATTCTATTTATTTTTATTCAATATAAAAAGGGTGTAGTCTTTGATTGCAATTTAAACGATAGAATAATCCTTTGCATAACTTAACCTTTGAATCCTTTTGAAAAGAATGGTATTTTTTTATTTACTCGAATCAGTTATAATAGGATTATTAACTGATAGGAGTAATTATATTTCATAGATATTTTCATTCAATTTTTGCAATGAATGTCACGCATATATTAAATTCTTCACAATAATAGTTATATTTTAATCAGTAAAATATAAATAGAAATTGTTTCCAAATCCCACACTTTGCTAACAGTAAAATCAATTTTTTCATTTGCAATGAAAATTTACGGAATACAACAGTATTAATTAATTTTTAACGGCCTTTAAATGTGAATTTAAATTGTAAAGTAACTCTTATCGCTTCAATTTTTTCTCTTATGAAAGTTGAAATGCATTCATTTCAATGCTTTTTATCTGAAAAAAACTTATTTCCTGAAAATAAAATCGCAAAAATGTTATTTTATACATACTATTGATTTGAAACATATTTAAATTTTGCGAACACGTGTACATTCATATGAGTTATAGAATAATTAAATCAACCTATTTATTATTACTTAGTTACTAGTAAATAGAATTTCGTTATTGTAATTTTCAAATTGTAAGTTAATTTTATTTTACTTATTCTAAAAATAGAAAATTGAATTATAATTTACTATCGCTATGATATCCACACAAATTCACGTAAATATTTCATGAATTCTGTTGCTTTTGTATAAAATTCAGATAATAATGAATGAAATAACTTTAAATTACATTCCAAATGATTAAAAAAAGTTTATAATTTTTTTAATAGTCAAACGCCGACTCAGTCAATATAGCAAAGATAACAAGTGTAGTTGCACTACAAAAACAAAATGTTTTACTGAGCAAAAGGTTTTCAATGTGAGGAATTGTGTCCATCAATTCAAGATAATTTGTTTGTCAGCAAGTGTTAAAATTAAATTTTTTCAATCTATGCTTGAAATTGACTGATATTTTTGAATATTGGCAGAAGAGAAATCAACATTAAAAACTTTTTTGTTCCGAAGTAAGCGTCAATAGACTCCAATTCAACTTTAGAGTCTTTTTACCTAATGTTACTCTGATTCCTGATTCGTACTTCTATCCAAACCACGTGGCCTTCAATAGTGCCCCTCAAGCAAAGAGCACTCATTATACCTCAGTTTGGAGTTAGTGGAGAAACTTGAGTTTCTCATTTGTGTTAAAGCTCTTGCACTCTTCACATTAGAACGACACTGATTTTTATTATTCTCATTATAAATAAGTTTATTATTCCTATTATTTTGAAATCGAAAATTTCATTTCCGGCTTTATTAGTTATAAAAATTAGTTCAATTGTTTTGAAAACATGTGTTTTTGAAAAAATTTACGGTGAAATTTTCATAAAGAAGAAAAAATCAAAACTAGATAATAAAAGTGTAAAACAGTTTGAAAAGTTTCCTAAAATATATATCGAAAACTTTGTTGAATATGTGTGCGTATATTTGGCTTCAATTTGATATACAATCAAAGGATAACTGATGAATATAAAAGTGTGGAAAACACTTGTTGTGTTTGTAGTCAAACTATGAATGTAATGACACTTAACATCAATCCATATCTTCTAAATCGTAAACCTAATTATCATTATTATGAACATATCTGTCGATTATCTTACATCAAAGCTATCATTTCAAACCCTATCATATATCAAAAGGAGTGTAATAGTGTAGAGCTATCAGCGAGCATTTGTCATATCTATAGACAAGTATCATCACAAACACCTCTTCGATTGGACAACAATAATAGCTCACAAGTCTATTACTTTATTGTAATATTTCTCCTCATTTGGTGGTGTGATTCTCCGACTCTCAGGTGGAGATCTGCTATAAATGCAGCGGTGTCTCCATGCATTCCACCTAACGACACATGTTAATTACCAAGTAAGTCAGTTTACCTAAAGGCCAACTACTTCAAAATCATATCATTCCTACCGATTGTTAGCTCGCTATCTTAAAGTACCTCTCAATGCATTCTGAATGCTGTAAATACCTTTACTCTCTGCTTTCGCTAAACTACTAAAGCATATACAATACAGTATACAGTAATTTACAATACATAAAGTCAATGCTTTATTAGTTCAGTTTTTAACAGAAAAAAATAATTATCGAATAACCGAAAAATATTCTATTTTGCAATTATAATAATATTTGGATAAAGACTATCAAAATATTTGAATGAAATAGTAGTAGTAATAGTTATAATAGGATTGTTATTATAAAATGTTAAACATATTTCATAATTCAGGATTTCATTTTCTCAATGATTAAACTATTAATGATATTTTGATTAATTAAATTCTAGAAACAATCAAAGAATCCATTTTATAGCAGTAAAAATTTTATAAACAAAGTTCATGTAAAGCCTATTATATTTATTATTATTTGGTATAATTTAATGAATTACTTTTAGTACTGTATAAGTAAAAGAATTCAATTTGAATTTATTAGAGTAAATGACAGATACAATGACACAATCATTTATACAAAATATAATTGAATTTAACGACAGTCGACAGCATAATTAAGTTTAATAAATGGTATGCCACTCATGTTATATTATTCTTTATTATACGATATTATGCCTCTATTATCAATAGCTAGTAATGAGTGAATACAAGAAACTTTAACATTTTGTAACAATTGGCAAATGTGTTGTTTATTGCTTAAAACATACAGTGAATAACATATAAAGCATTACTAGAAGAAAAAGCAGAAAAGTTTTGAAGCGTTTCGATACCGAGTTAGGACTTTGACTCTGACTATGGTTTATGACACTATTTGATAAGCTCAGTGCCAAAAAGCCGAAAGCATGTGTTCATTGCAAACTTTGCCGCACTTGAAATTTTCTAACGTTCAGGTATAAGAGATTTGAAGAGAACTTAACTGTGCCACTACTCGGCTTGAGCCGTATATATGTATATATCTTATACTACTCTAGTATACCTTATATATATACCACCCTCTGTTCACTTGAATACAAGCTTAAAGGGTTTTGGAATATAAACCCTTTAATGGGACCAAAAGGGACCCCACCTGCACATGCTTGCACATGGCTTCACATGGCTGCAACTCTCTTCTAAAAGGTTAAATAGCAATCACCTAATTTTGGATATGCTCATCATTGATGACCCACTGACTGACGGTTCTCTTTATGCTTTTAAGTCTACAATCGAAAATTCTTCCGTAAATTACGGTCGGTTTGTGTGTGTATTGGAGTGAATGTAAGTGAATGCCTATTCAATACGAGTGAATTTGAGTGAATGCATGTGTGAGTGAATGCATGTTTGAGTGAATGCATGTATGTGTGTATTCATATATATGTGTGTATGTGTGTGTGCGTGGTGTCAATGCAAATGGTACCACAAAATGTCAATTGAATGGCAGACAAGCAGAAACGTGTTAATCTTTGTTTTGCCCCAAACCTGAGTAAACTCAATAAATCAAGAATCACTTTCTCTATAGAGTTGGACATAATAACAGAAAAGGGGGAACATATCAATAGAGCTATAATAGTAAGAGTGGACAAAATAATTCTGAACCCCTTTTGCAAACTTCATCCTTCATTCCTGATGTCGCAGAATTACAATAAGGAAGGCATGAAAGATTTCCGAAGGCTTACAACTTGCCATTGATGGCTATATTACAATTGTAACGCGACAAAGAACTCAATACCAATTTTAAAGGAGGAGTTCAAGAATAGTATAGTCTAAGAATAAAAGCATGTAAACCAAACTTCGAAAATCTGAACACAACCGGAACACCTAATTCTTCGAAAATAGAGACACAACACTTGTTTTCAGTTTTGTGTATCAGATCACCAAATATTTTTGTTTCTAAAAAAAGATATTCTTTAGATCTTTCTGTTTACCCAATAGTTTGATAAGTTTAACAATGGCTCTAATTTTTAATATTAAAATTATCTTATTGTCGGATTAAATAATCATTCAAATGCAATACCTTTCAAATATTGCACATTTATTGCTAAGAATTGGATTATTATGCACTTATTTGTCTCATTACAGAAAATATATTGAAGTTATTGTACTTTATTTTTGAAGTATTAAAGAAAAATAGCATAAAACATATTTATTCGAATCTTAATTATAGAAAATGATAACTATTGATAAGTATTAATTCCCAAGAACTGTAAGATACGGATTCTAACAGACATTTTTTGTAATAATCCGGACTTTCCACTCATGAAAGTCTTTAAAAAGAATGCTTATTTATTATCTATTTTGCAAAAATGTCTTAGATTTACAATTCTCTACATTAATAATTAGTAGAGAATGAATGATAAAATTCTATTTCGAACAAATAGTATATTTTGATGACTATTACTGTAATTTTCATTTTTGAGCTATTTTGAAGTCACAAATTTGAACTTTGACTGAACTCAAATTCTCATTGAAAAAATAGCGTAAGAATTTATTTAAAAATTTCTCTATAAAGGAATAAACATTTATAATCGATGCATGTTTTGCTGAATTTGCAATTTTTTGCCTATTATGATGACCGGAAAAACGATTTTTCATAAGGTATCACTTATTGTATTTCTTCATGAATTGAAGGGAACTTTTTTGGGGGGGGGGGGTTGTTATTGTCAAAGCCATCAACAGGTCTAAAGCCCTCACTAATAAGTTGGATTTAGAGGATTTGTAAACGAAAAACCGCTTTTGTTGACAGTTCGGATTTAGTTTGAGCTTTTGTATACTTTAAGGTGCTTTTTGAGCTTTCTTTGACGGTCTACTACTAAAACATCAAAAGTCGACGATCTTTTTAAACAAAATTGAAGAATATTAAAGAACTATGCCTTTCACTACTACATACACTATTACTATTTACTACAAATACTATGAAATGCTCTCTTATGTAATACTGAAACTTATAATAAATATAATTTTATGATGGGATCGTATTTATTGCAAGAATGCATTGAAATATATACACACCTAATACACACCTCCACATGAATCTTATTAATTAATAAGAAAAGATATTAATTGGAACATACTTTCAGTATTATGTTTTGTTATACATTTAGTGATAATAATGAAATAAAAAATTTATATAGATATCCTACGCATGTTAGCAAATGTAATATGTTGTAAACAATCTTTTTTATCTCGCGTCCTCTGAATGTCATAAAACTTTTTTATGAAGAGCATTGGTTTTTACTTCAAGTATAATATGACGTATATTAGACAAAACATACCTTCAATAGAGTATAACTGTAAATATAATTTTCATACAAAGAAGTAATCTGATGTCACAATGGAATGAGGTTTAGATATGACTGGCGTTGATGTGTTATCAAATATTTCTGAAATAATTATAATTTAATATTATAGTTCTAAGAAATTTAATTATCAGAGAAAGTTGAATACAGACTTGCATTTGTGTAATACTTAAAAGTTTGCAATATTCAAATGAAAGCTAAGAATTTTAGCATAATTATGAATTAACATTTGAAATATAAAATTATTTATACGAATCAGTTTAAGCTCAGTCGAAAAGCAAAGTAATCTTTATATATTTTGCAATAGTTTTTCATCTAATGAAACAGTGAATGTGAATTATATACTTTTATTCACCTGTACTCTCTTATATCACTCTCATTATCATTCAAAGTGGGAGCAAATAATCATATCTAACAAATAATATCTTTTCAAGAATACTAAATATAAAATAAATAACAACTCTACCTATCAAACTATGGCCTTAAAACCATGAGTTAAAGGTGCAAATAATTTCGTATTGGAATTCCGCGTTCATGAAATATCTTACAATTAAAGCGATTCTCATGTGATATTAAAATGAAATAGTGATAAAAAAGAGAAACACAATAATATAAATTAATAAAATCGATTGATGCACTCCTTCATTAAAATAAAGTTCACAGCTTATTTATATAAATAGTTTTGTTTTTCTTTGATTACTTCCTTTTATAAGAAAATTTTCAGTTTAAATAAAGTAAATGAAATTAAACGGTTTAATCAATTTTAATAGCATTTTAAAATGTGAATTAACATTTCATTTCTTTACACAACTAATATTGATATTAGTTTGTATTTTCAATGTTTGTCCTGTTTTTGGGCTAAATATTATCAAACAATATAAGTTTATTATTATATCAATGCGATTCAGGTAATAAAATCTCTAATTTTAATAAAAGCTAACAAGTTGTTTGAGAAGTTTTCTGGGCTTGTTTAGCTTCAATTCATTTGTCTTTTAAAGCAAAGACTTTCTCTTAAAGAGTTAAAGCTATGTCAGAAGCTCTTAAAATTTTTGATGAATAACATATTAAATATCGATGTGTGAAATTATTCGACGCTCTTGAGTATTATTGTGAATTTATTGAACAAAATCTATTTATTGTGGTAAATGATGGCAATAAATTATAAAATAACACATCAAAGGATAATTCATTATGAAAGTTTAATCTCCTCCTTTTCATCATTACTTATTATTAAGTTACAAAATCCCCTGAAGGAAAAATCCTTAAGATATAAATTATTAATATTTTTCATCAAACATCTTTCGAAAATATTTTTCTATTTTAAGCGCAAATATCCTACCAATAATTGTTATTTACTAAAACACATAGTTCTCTGTAAGTAGTTTTGTATCTTTTAGTAAATTCATTAAATTATAATAGGATAACCTTATGCTAAGTTATGCATAATTGAGTCGTGCTTTAAGCGCTTTATTAGATGCCTGTTCAGACATAAGCAAACAAAAAACTAGAAAATACTGACGAGTGAATAAAAGAGTAAAATAGTTTGTGAAACTAACGAAGTTCTATGTGCTTATTGGTGTGTTGCAATGTTATGCAGGGCCACCAATACTTTAATTTTACCTTCAATTAAGTTGAAAGCGATGTGCGAAAAATGAAACCCTCTCGCGTCACACATTGTTGAACTTGATTTAGTCCTTGTATTTTGAATTTTTGGGTGAATTACTATACCTGTACAGTAGTTTCACTATTTATCTTAATTTCTCATTTTAGTTTACGCACGAATTTTATAAATTTGTATGGCTTACTAATTTTTCAATAATGAAACAATTATCACCAATAATTACACGAGAAGGACGAGTTTCTCTTCAAAATTCATTTTGATTTCACAAATATTTATATGATTCTGAAATGCTTTTATTTTTGTTAACAGGTATCTGAAAGCCGTCATCCTAACGACGTACCTGTGCAGCCTAAGTCATATGGTATGTTAATCATTATGTTAATCATTTTTATAAATCGTGCTCAACTCAACTATAAGCTTATGTTTTCAATTTGTCTCTCATTTTTTAATCATTGTCTGACATAAAATTTATTTTTTATTAAAGATTTGAAGCAATTTTCAAAAACAATTGTAATAGAAAGTTAATGCATGATGTATTACAGGTGCAAAATAGATACATGATTGACAACGAAGATCAAAAGTTGGACAGAGTCGAGACTAAATTGTCATTGGCTTTAACGACTACTACCGGTACAATACAATCATCACATATCTTTTCACCTCCACTCCATCATAAGCATCGA
Organism: Camisia spinifer; assembly: GCA_034694065.1. Lineage (NCBI taxonomy): Eukaryota > Metazoa > Arthropoda > Arachnida > Sarcoptiformes > Camisiidae > Camisia > Camisia spinifer. Next base: position 25,734 of record JAQFXV010000131.1, read on the forward strand.
CATAATCATAATATAGACAATAATAATAATAAAAATTTATCATCGCTTACATCAGATCTATTATCAGCTGATAAGAAGACTTCACCAGATTTGTATCAGCTGTACAATCGCTGTAGTGGTGGTTATCTCAGTATAATTGGCAAAACAATAAACACCACATCAGAAAAGGATAATCTTTATTGTAAGTCTACCGCTAACTAATCTTCATATTTAACACATTGACTTTCGAAAACATGTTCAAACCTTTAATATTTAGGTTATACTGTATTTCTAGCTTATGTTCGTAGAAAAACGAGTTTATAGAACTGTTCGCTCTTTCTGTCTGTCTGTCTGTCTTTCCATCGGTTCATAATATCATATCTTATCCGTACAATACTATAGAAATTTTCATTGTTGTAAAAATTTCAAATTCTTGCAAAAGTTCGGTATTCATTCTCAACTTAACCCGAACACGAGTTATAATGCTAAGTCAGTCTTGTTTCTTAACATCCATAAAGAAAAATAACTCACTGAAAATGTGATATTAATTAAAAAGTGATTGCAATTCGTGGCTTTCAATTTTCATGCTCTCTTATCCTATTAACAATTATTGTGTCTGTAAGGGTCACAATAGAGGGTCAACTTCCGCAGTTAATCTTTGAAACTCTCCAAATGGCGTTTTAAATAAACTTTTCGCCTAAATAGTTCTTTGTCTCTTTGCCGACCAGGAATAATATGATGGGCATCTCGAACAAAAAACACCAATTGCTTCAGTAATTCATTCATGACCCATAAAACTTATTAGGATATTAAATTTGAGTGGCCATTGTTTAAGGCATTTGCCACCCATTCGATAAATATGAATGCTATAAGTTGTGTTCACGAAACACGTAATCAATACTCAACTATACCCTCTATTTTTTCAAACCATTTAATTACACATAAGCACAAAAATGATGAAAACAATAATTGAAAGTTTGAGGCGTAAAACTATAATAATTATGATTGAGATCAGTTTATGAAAGACGTGTGAAGTATTTATAATTGATAGCGGTTTATATTTAGAACAACTATTGTATAATAGTTCTTATGGTTTGTAAATATCCAAAATTATAATAATCAATTGTGATTTACTTTTTTAATGAGCTTTATTGACATTTTAGATTTGAAAACATAAATATACCTTAAGTAGATCGTTATGTTGAATATATTCAATCCAATAAACATGTTGAGGAAAAACTGCATAAACAAGAAAATAAAAATAAAAGAGAAATAGTAATAGGTTCCATTGGTTCCATTGGTTCCATTGATTTCTGGTACTGGTAATAAGTTTGCTGATGAAGTTAACATTTCTCTTGTAGACAAACTGTTAAAGATAAAAGTTATTGCGCCATCAATAACATTAAAACAATGATTGTAACGCTATTATGTTCATCGGGGGGTCAACTTCTGAAATTACCAAACATGGAAATGAATTTTATTCTATTTAAGATAATTGTTTAGAAACTTTTCAATAGGAATTGAGGCTTTGAAAGAACTTTTCTAGAATTTCAACATTCGGGTATTTTAGGAATTCATTGAATTTTTCCAACTGTTTTTAAGATTATACCGAAGCCTTTTTTGCTAATTCAAAAATGTGATATAATTTAGTTAAAAGTTTGAGTCCATTGACTCACTAGGAGTTCCCGTTTGTGTCAAGTGAATCATAATTCACAGTAACACTAAAATGTAAACGAAAAATTATGCAATGTTTTGAGAAAAACTCGCTGCGAAACATTGCATTTTGTAAGCGATATTTGCTGTAGTTTTGTCTCATTTGACCTCCTATTGGGACAAAATGTTAATAAATGTCGAGTTTAGAGTTCATTCGCGAAATCCCTTCGGTTTCGGTATTAGATTATTGAAAATTTGTTTCTTTGTATAAGACTTCACCAGTGATTGAGAGTAAAACCATCTTTTTCTTATTACCTCAAGTGATGTAAACTAACAATTAGACTATAAATTGCAAATGCCATTAATTTTTTTGGTGGGTAGTGTTGGGTAGTGTTGGGTCGAGTAAATGCCTTAAACTATTTTTTTGACGCAAAAGAAGAAAATTATTGGCAAAATATCCATTCAAAAAGTTAAAAAAAATTCTCCTCTAAATTACAAGTCTTAATAATGAATGTTCGGAACAGTTTTATGGTTTTAACACGAAATATTTTTGCATTTCAATATAACATTAAACGAACCGAAAGACGTTATAGATATATACTTATTATTTTGATGTCAAAGAAAATAGTAATAGAGATAATTAATGCTATCGTCTTTCTCTTAATTCATTTTAGCCTTGATGTCACTCCAGACCCAAACGTATGGCACTCATATCGGGACACGAATTCTCTCAAAGAACGCCGGAGTCTATCTTTGCTTTAATAAAAAAGGAAAACTCATTACACGGGTATGTTTTATATGTTTTCTCATTTTACTTTCACTTCTCGGTCAAATTATTTCAAAATTAAACACAATAAAATCATAAATATATTTTTTTTAAATGCATTTTGAATTATAAAGAAAACAAATTATGAGTTTGAATAACTTGAAAGTGTAATGAGTCGAATAAATTATTTGAATAAATCAAATATAATTAATCTATTGAAATGAATTCAGTTTATTCATCAGTAATCATTGTTTGCTTTTAGAAAGAGAGAAAACTCTTAAAGTTTGTCCATTCATTCATATATTAAGTCAAATGTTTACCTTTAAGATAGTCATCAGAAGTGCAAACCAGCTTTTTTCGAATTTGTCTTTCTTTAGTAACTTTCAGATACGGTATTTTGCGGTCCTTTGAATGAATAGAATATAGAGTATATGATATCGAGATTTATCGTCATCCCTATTACCAACTGGTACTTACATTCCTCTCCACTATCATTATCTACTATTTGGTTTATATTTAGATTTTTGTCAAATTACTACTTTTATAATTATTTCACTCGAAACTTAGTCCAGTCCAGACTTTTTAGTCAAATGAGGACTCAGCCAACGTTTTTCTAGTGAAAAGCTAACATTGTATTTAACATTTTAAATAATGAATGAAAAATGCTTTGCAAGTCTTAAGTGGAATCCAAACAAAAACAAAATGAGAGGCAATGATAATCGGGAACCTTTTTTGTTTGAGGAAAAACGGAAAACAATCCTAATGTCTGCTAAATTTTCTTTCTTTCGTGCTATTCCGTCATTTCGTCTGTCTGTCAGTGAATAATTTAAAAAATATTTCTGTTTTTTAGAATGTAAGTTAGAGTAAATTATAGCTGTGAATCAACGCTTTAGATATTTAGGACTAGTATTCATCTATTAACTAAGGCTTCTGTTTTGATGGGTGGGCTTCTAATGTATTGAAAAAATTGGTCGTTTGAATCCCTTTTCTCAAATGATCCATCAAAATAAATCATGAATGAATGATAACTCTATTTATTCTCTGCTTCAAAAGTACTAATTTTGACTTTAATGACACGAATTGAATACTAGAATGACCAAAATTACTCATAATTAAAGGGCAAAAGTTTCATTTATTTGCTATGAATTTCATCACAGTTATTATACAGTTAACTCTCTATTAGAAAGTTTTCTTATATTTATAATAAGGAATTCCTATTTAAGTTAACTTATTTTTTATTCATTGAGAGTCTATCGTTAGAATTGCTTATTTAGAAAATTTAGTACTTAACCGGTTTAACTAAGAAATTACTTCCAAACACGCAAACTAGTTCTCATGTTATGTTTTTTGCATTAAAATTTCATTTTTCTTTGATGATGAAGATGTAAAGACACACTCATACATATTTTTAAACAATGAATAATACAATTATAATAATGTTAATTGAAAAATTGAATCACAAATTCTACTAAAGGCTTAGCATCTTCTTCCTGAAAGGAAATAAATAACTTACTTAATCACCATTTACTTCATGAGTAGTTTCTCTATATTGATGTAATTTTCACGCAATTATTGAAATAGTTTACTATAAATCATGTTAAATTATAAGGTGAAGATAGATAATAACCAAAAGTGATATCACTTCCCTGAATATTTTGGTATACCATAAATAAAATTAACTAATTAGGGAAAACCGGACAAAGAATGCAATATATTGTTTATGTCAATTATTTTAAAATATTCAAAACATTCTCCCACAACTTCCTATATATTCAATTTTCAATTAACAGAATGAACACATGTATTTGTCTATCAAATACCTGCTTAGTTCAGGATTGAAAATTATTTGTATGATTTCTGGCATTTCAAATTTACATCATTTTACTTCCTTCTTCTTTTCTCATTAAGACTTGAAATTATTGCTTCGAGTTAAGTATTTTTACGAATTTTTCATCTTTCGTGATAAAAAAAGAGATAAAAGTATTTGTCCTATCGTTAAATTCCTTTTTTAAAGATTTGCTAATATAAAGTATAAATCAATTTTTAATAACAGAATTACTTTAACTCTTCATTCTAGAAGACACTCAAGTTAAAGCCCATAAGTTGTGAGATTAAATCTTGACTCAAAGAAATTAGTTGTAGGAGTTCAGTACCAGACTTTATCAAGCTCAATTTTCCAGGGGGTGGGTTCAGATCCAGAAATTGAACCCACCTCATGGAAAATTTATCTGATCCAGAAATTCTCAAAATTTAGTTTTACAAGTTAATATTTACCTAAAATTAACATAAATTGAGAGAAACCAAAGCAATTTCGACTTTAGACAACACAAATATATAACAATTTTTTTAAATTGTTTTTTAATATTTCATGGAAAATATTCTATATTATATTCAATTTCTCAAAAATCAAGGGAGGCTCCAGACCCCTTAGACCTTCCCTTGAAAAAGTCTTGTTCAGTCTGTATCCGAGTAATAAGATATTAATCTTAAGGAATTTCGGGTTATTGTTAACTTATTCTGTATGGCTTCACATTAATGATATTTCCAGTTTTGTGGTGGCATTAGTGATAACAAGAGTCAAAGCAGTCATGAGTGGCGTCCAATAAATCATGTGTCTTAAACATATAAAAGGATTAACTCGATTTTAAGTATTTAACTAATTCACTTTTCCTTCAGAGCTAAACCGACGTAAACTGACTCTCAATACACAAGCCATAAATTATTTTAGCAAATGCTTTATTGCTTGAACAGAGACTGTTTAACTTGATTCAAAAGTGAGCATAACTTTAATATATTTTTTATCCTAAAAGGGAATATCATTTGGGAATTACCAAAAATTTTTCATTTGGTATTGTCACACATCTATTGTGGTTTTTAGGATTTTCGCACTGAATTTTTATTTAGCTTCACTAGTATTTTATTTTATTTAATAGTGTTTTCCCTAATTAGTAAATAGCTGTTGAAATATTCTATTATTTATGTTGAAATTTTCATAACAAATAAATGCAATTTTGATAAGTTATTATTAATTTTTAACATATGAATATTAGTTGAGTTTCCAAAGGTAGTCTGTATTTGATTAATGCTAACTCGTTAGCGGTGTGAGGAATGAGAACTTCATTCATATCCAAGTTATTCAAACCTTTTAAAAATATATATTTATTCATAAGTGATGAGAGAATTTTGTGAGACGACATTTATAGCAACATTTAAAAGCATAAAAATGTTGAAATGGTGTAATAACATCACGTCTAAAAAGGACATTAGAAAATCTGAACACGAAATCTTAGATGCACTTTTCACCTTATTATGACTCTATCTATTCAAAAATTTTATAAACAGAGCATTACCACTTTTACCACTTTTTTGGAATGGTTTTTAAATTTATAAAATTAAATTTTCATTTCAGTTTAATGGTAATAATATTGGATGTGTGTTCAGTGAAAAAGCTCAGGCTTCAAGATATATAAAGTTTAATTCCCTTTATAACCCTGACTGGTTCATAGGCTTCAATAAAAACGGTCGGCCAATGTCTGGCAAAATACGAACTCCAGCTCAACATATTAGAAGAGAAAAGTGCTATCATTTTGTTAAAAAGTCTCAAAATATTTCTCCGTCAGTGGATTCAAGTCACGAAATGTATAATAATAATCATCGAGATATAAATTCATATAACTTTAAGGCTGGTCGGAATGTCATTAACACTGAAAATAGTTACAGATCAAAAAATAATGAGAAATCACTGCATTTAATGAGTCCTGAGAGCAAAAGATTTTCTTCTCATGAAATGGGAACAAATTCATCAGAAACAATCATTAGTCACAATCAAAATTCCATTTTGAATCAAAGGCAGCGGAAAGTTGAGGATGAAGTAAATCAAAGAAATGACTTTAAATCGCCTATTAATGTTAATTTTAATCATGACTATCAAATAAATCACAATAATAATCATAAGTCTGAATATCATTCTGAACATCATCAACCATTAAGATAAAAAAATCACATAACATATGCATATAAATATTTTTTGTATCACATCATATTTTATATCGCCTTCCTTATTATCACTAATATTATTATTATTATTATTATTATTATTTTAATTTGTATGACTACTACCTCATCGCATACTGAAATCTCTTAAATTTATATATAAAAAATTTATATACATTCAAACTTTAGTGTAATATAAAATATGGTTTGTCGGCAAACGAGATAAAAGATTAAAAACTTTTTTATAATCATGAAAGTAATTTTGAGTGCCATGACTTCAAGTGACGGACCTTTAAATTTCCTGTTTTACAGTAATATTGTTAGCATTAATTAGTTATTGAGACACTTTAATGGGAAAGGAAACTGTGCCAAAAAAATATATTTGATTGCAAATCAACTTCTCTTAATTGAGTTCTATCTTCTTTCTCTCAAACACTCTATTTTATTGAAAAAATTGCCAAATTTTAGGCGCAGATGTATTATCAGTGTTTTCAAAAACCATTTGTAGCAAATTTGCTGCACATAAGATCAAAATGAACTGTTAGATATTTGGCTGATATGATATGGTATATGAGTTGAAGAAGAATATGACGAATTGTACGAATAGTACCTCAAATTGAGACTTGTGTGTGAGTGGAAACGTATTTTTGAGACAATAAGAGTAAAATGTGTTTCATGTAAGCGAATTTGGCCATAATTTGTGTGCCGATAATCCATGTCTAAATGAGGTTCACTTTTATCAGAACGACTTATCTCCTAATGTAACTTAAAGTTTCACTGTTATGGATAGTGAATGGCCATCAAGAGGAGAATGAGTGCCTCTAACTTTGTAAATGGTTTGGCAAAAATTGCAGATTTTCACAATAGAGTTATACACCGGTTCTTCTGCTATATTCTACTGTATGGATAACTTTACTATTGGAACGACACCAGAGGTGGTCCAGCTTTTTATATATCTCTGAAGTTGTGCATTACTTTACTTTTACTCAACTATACGTTTTGTAGTAAATTTGCCCACAATTTGCATTTGCCTACACTTTGGTTATTACTATCCATTGCCTATTGCTCTCATTGCCTGTTTGGCGAATTCAGGGTGTGTTGTGTCCATCAATGGTGAAGTGCCTTCAAGTGGGACCCAATCTATGAAAATACAATAATTGTGGAAAAAACGGGAAGCACTAATGCCTCGCACTTCAAATCTAATTCACAGTCCACTGAACTTTTATTAATGCATTGATTGACAAAGTTTTTTCTGACTATACTTTTCAATTTTTTTTGAACAACTTTTACATAATGATTAAGTTTAATATCAATAGTAATAATAATAATCATAATAATGAGAGACTCGTGCGCTGCACTTCTCCCTCACAATCAACTTTGCATCCAATTTGCATTATCGACAGCTGAACTTTTATTATTGAAGAGGAAAAAGCTTTTTATATTTGAGAATTTTCGGGACAAATTCCACACTCTTATTAACCTAACATTTATTATTTTAATTTCAAATTTTTGTGTTAAATTAACTATTAATATATTTAAGATTAAATAAAATAGATTCAGTTTCTATTATTCAATTTTAAAAAAATCTATGATTGAAATTAAAGTTAGGCTCAATTCAGTTAAATATTAATATATTAATAGTTATTTTTCAAAATGATTTTTAGCATAACAAAAGTTCTTTTATATTACTTAAAGCTCATATCATTCCATCAACACTTTTTGATTTTATATTCATTATTAACTATGTTTATCATCTTTTGTAAAATACATATTTTGACATATTTGTAAATATTGTGAAGATTGTGAAGATTGATAACTTTAAAAGATATTTATTCAGATGTTTTATACTATGCTTTATATTTTTTCGATTGTATTTAACCGCGAAATCTCGCCTCACGTTTTAGAAGTCAAATAAACGTAACGTTTAAGCAAATAAACAATTAAATTGGTGTAACATTTTTTATCACATTTTGTGCATTCATTTTAAACTTTTCAATTATTTCTCAAACATAAAGATTCCTATCTCAACATTTGATCATAAAATCGTGATTTTTCTCTGTTTTACTGTTTAAAAATATTTTGAACAAATATTTGACGCATAAAGTCCTTGGATTGTGATCTTTGAAATTAATTATATAAAAAGTGAAGTACAAGTTTAGTGATTTGTATGAACTGAACAAATACATGTATTAACTCAGATATCAGTCAAGCATAATAGAGATGAGCATTGGGCGGGCCCGGGCTTAAGGGTAAAAAGTCGGGCTCGGGCTGGCTGGACAAAGCGTCAGAAATATCGGGCGG
>JAQFXV010000132.1:0-34383 GCA_034694065.1 Camisia spinifer
CAAATAAAAAATCTATTCCATTCCCATCCCATTCCCATAAAAGATGGGAATGGAATCAGATTCTCATCTCTAATTCACACCAAAAGCTAAAACATAACTTTTAAAAGACTTTTATTGCAGTTCAATGTGATTAACAGTTATATGATATCTAAAAAAAATCTTCATAAATGACTGATTAGTGACACTCTATAAAAGGGAGACCAAAAAATAGGGCTCATAATTGTTTCAACAAAACTCATGCCTCTATTTTGTTGTAAAACTTCTAGTATTTTCATTCATTTAATAATTAGACTGAAATTTTCGAAATTCTGTTCATAGACTGATAAGAGGGTCCGGACCTCAAAACGCTTAAAGGTTTAGAACCTATGGTATTAACATTTAAAAGTTATTTGAAAAGTCCAGGTCTGAAATCCTTACTGAAAGACTTGTCCATCAATCAAATTAATGAAAATTTAATTCTATTGTATCTGTATTTTAGAATAAATGGTTAAATTAGTTGTTTAATTATTTTTATAACTCTTAAATGTGATAAACTTTTTCCTCATGATAAAGAAATTCTTATTAATGTAAATAATTAAATATTGTTTGTTTTATCCATTATATAACACTCTTTTATACTTATAATTTGATATGAGTTCAACAATTTATTCTAATATTAGAATAAATCCTTGTTTATAACGAGTTCAATAGCCATTGTGTCTCTATATTAAAGGTTGTATAACATTATTGAGTTGTGTCCAAGTCTTCACTAAATATCAAAACATTGGTCAACAGTCTGAGAAACTCAAAAGTTTGGTTCATTTGGCCCTAAATTATAAGAATCAGAAGGTATTAGAGAAATGGCTTCAAAATAACAACATTCCTAAAACATTTATCAATGCGTAAGTAAATTAATATGTAATCATTTTTTGCATTCATTTATATTTTAATGCTCTTTAGAATTATCCTTAACTTTGCTATATTTGTCATTCAATTTATTTCAAATATTTAACATTTCTTTAAGTCTGAGTTAACTTTTATTCATGAACTTTAGACGTGATACAACTTTACTTTAAAAATTGATAAATTAAGTGATAATTTGAGAAAATATTCTTTTCACTAAAGCTTTACTTATCATATCTTAAGTGGATTTCTGCTTAAAAGCATTTTTCCTGAGCTTAAAGTTAGAACTTATATACAGTTTATATATAAAGATGTAAATTATATATTATATTAATATTAAGTTATATAAAATACCAGCAAATTCATGACAATGAATAAAAAAGAATAACTTATTAATGGTATAATTTAAGCCTTCTTTTGACTACAGATTTTGAATAACTTATTCTTCAAAAGCTTATTTGTCTTTAAGTTCACTTTTTGTGAAGTAATTAATCAGACTATTAATGCTTTTCATTAAGTGAATGTCGTTTGCATTTGTTGTGAAAATATTCATAAACTCAAACCTTTTCTTTCAATATTATAGCATCAGTAGTAAGTATCAAATCAAGTCTTTATTTGATTTGTCAGCGCTTTATTGGACGGATGATAACAATGAATTGATTGGTGAAAATGATTCTAAGGAGTTGTTGAAGTATTCGTTCGATTCTTTACCTCAACAAAGAATAGATTTAGAAGTATTAATCGATGAGATCTGGACTGACATTAATAATAATGATCAGAAGCCATGGAATTGGGGTTAGTATTTGTCTAATTGTATTACAAAAACTTTGTTTGATTACTATTTTTGATTTTTTTGCTTCTATTTATTATTTTTTTCATTGAGACTACTCTTGAAACAAATCAATAAGAATGCATGCAATAAACTAAGAATTTTGTTTAAAAGTTAGCGATGTGTATAAATTATATTAAAAACTAATAAATATTTATGTTAATAAAATATATTCTCTTATGAATAGCGTTAGTTTCAAAATCAAAATAGCATTTCCTATACTTTGATTCTGATGTTATGAAAACTTAATTTCGTGTCATAAGACATTTCTTGTAATTTTTTCATTAAATCGATATTGAAAGTCATTATTTCTGTATTATTAGCTTTAAAGTAAAGTTAAGTCTAATAATGTTGCCCTAGAAATGCATTTTGTATTTTATTTGTTTTGTATTATTTTAGCGCAAATGATCATAACTTCAGTATTGATAGCCATAATAGTTGGTATCGCAACCATGGCTTTAAACATACCCCACAAGTCTGGTTTTCTATCATATGTAACCGGAAATTATTTGGCTCCACAAAACTGTAGAGTTCATTTCGAATGGAAAGATCCTTCTATGGTCGGAAACACTGTCTCTTTTGTCATTACAGTAAGAATTGACTTTTTCAGTAAATTACAAGTTTCAAAATTAACTCAACTTTTACTTCATTCTATAGTTTTTTCAACGTAACGGTCGTTCGTATCCGATATCAACTGAAGATAATTTAGTGGTTGAAATAACTCAAGGATCGCATATAATTCCTTCTATTGTTGAATTGGGAGGAAATGATCCCAAGAGTGCGAACAGAGCTAAAGTTCAATTTTCAGCCAAAAGATCAGGTTCTTATACAATAAGTATATTCATTGGTCCCAATTTGATACACATTAGAGGCTCACCTTTTACTAACATTAATTTCTTGCCTGCATTTCCATCCCCTCAGGCGAGTGTTAGTCTATCAATAAAATGCTTCATTATCTCAATTTCGAATCCTTTCTCTTATCAAACAGGAAACAGGATTTATAAACCACTGTTCGACTGTTGTTTGTTCTGAGAGAACACCGCACGCGCTCTTCATTGAAATGCGTGACAAATACGCCAACTTATGTACAGTCGATCAAAATTTTGATGCGAGCGATGAATTCTCAGTTGATTTAACAGAAACCTCTACTGGAAAGCCTATTCACGCGTCATTCTATTGGGACATTCATTCAGTTATATCTAGAATTGCACTCGTATTGAAGTTAGAACACGAAGGACTATACAGAGCGACCGTTTCATATCGTGGCTCTCTTTTGAAAAATGGAGACTTCAATATAATTGTATTGAATAGTATTGACGCCGCTTTAGTCCAAAAGCATTCGAGCAAAAAGAATCACAATTCATCATTCAATGCAAAACTCTTGTGTGTAAACAACGAAAAACTTAATAAACCCAAAAAAGTCTTCTGTTTTATTTCCCCAAAACAATTAACAATCAAAGAATATATTTTAAAGATCATTCCGAAAAGACTGGTTACGTTTCGTTTGAAACCTTCAACAAAATTGCTTTTTCAAAAGTCGGTCAATCAATATTCAAATGACGAAAATAATGAGACATCTAATCAGTTATTAGTGATCGACGACGGAAGTCAACCACCCGTTGAATTAATTACTGATGAACGCAATGTAATCGCAGCCACTTTTGCACAATTCTTATTGAATAATATCGGAGGCAGTGAAACATTTAAGGATAAACAGGATTTTTTCTCTTCTGAAGTCAGAAAATATCATCAGAAGTACTTTCACGAAAGATTTCACTTAAGGATAGATCGCGAGAGACTATTAGAATCATCTCTTAAAATAACAAAAGGTTTGAGTGTCGGCGAGTGGTGTAAAAACTTTGAAATTCAATTTATTGGAGAGGTTGGTGTCGATTGGGGTGGACTTCGAAAAGAATGGTTCGAACTGTTATGTGTTTCTCTTTTCGATCCAAACAAATCAGATTTATTCACTAGATTCAAAAATGATAAACAAGGACTCGTTCACCCAAACCCTAAATCTCAATTCAAACTAAAATACTATGAATTTGCGGGAAAAGTAGTGGGAAAATGTTTATTCGAATCAAGTCTTTCCAGTTCTTATAGACAATTAGTTAAAGCACGCTTTTCGAGATCATTTTTAGCACAATTAATTGGTTTAAGAGTACATTACAAGTACTTCGAAACGGATGATCCAGATCTATACGTCTCCAAAATTAAATATGTTCTCGAAAATGATGTCGAACAAATTGAAATGTATTTCACTGAAGAAGAGTACGATATTTCTACTGGAAAATTGTTGAGAACTATTGAACTAATTCCTAATGGATCTAAAATACAAGTCAAGAATAGTAATAAACTTCATTATTTGGATGCTTTGGCTCAATACAGACTCGCCACTACTGTCAAAGATCAAGTCGAATACTTTCTTAAAGGGCTAAACGATTTAATACCTGACAATTTGTTGTGTATTTTTGATGAGTACGAACTCGAACTACTAATGTGTGGTTCAGGAAATTACTCAATATCTGAATTCAAAGCCAATCATGCCGTCAGTGGTTCTAATTATGAATTTCGTAAAATCCTTGACTGGTTTTGGACCGCAGTTTCCAATTTCACAGATGAAGAAATGGCACGACTTCTTCAGTTTACAACGGGATGCAGTCTTTTACCACCTGGAGGTCTGTCTCACTTTTCTATTGAAAATAATGTGTTATTAATTATATTTTGTTTGCCTTTAGGTTTCTCTGAGTTAAATCCAAAGTTTCATATAATACCTTCGGGTACTTTTGGTAATCTTCCAACAGCTCACACATGCTTTAATCAGTTATGTTTACCTGACTATGACTCTTATGAACAGTTCGATAGAAGTCTCAAATTAGCGATCACTGAAGGCAATGAATACTTTGGTTTAGTTTGAATTTAACTCAACATTTTCATTATATTTTCAATCACAGTATTCAGAATAACTTTTTAGTCAAATCTAGTCTTTCTTTGAATTCTAAGAACTGTTTGCCATTTTGAAAATTTATATTACATTTGCTTTTATTTCAATAATTCAAACACTTCTTTATGATTGAGATACTTATTAAGTGATGCATTATTTTCATGTATAGTTTCAAACAATTCCAAACATGAAAAACCAATTTTAGTGCCTTTATATTTAATTTAATGTTTTAAATAATAAATTATTCTGATATTATTCATAAACCAAAAGCTTTTATTATCATTTATACGATAAATACCTAAAGGTATCTCAAAAATCATTAGTTATTTCATAAATTATTACTTTTCCATTTAGTTATTTAAAAAAGTCACTCTTTTTCATCATTTTATTCTCAAACAAACACTTATTTCAAAATATTTTTGAGCAAATGTAAACTTTTTACTCAATTTAAAAGTTAAAAACATTTTTAAATTAAAGCTGAAATTTAAGCACTATTTGCACAAAATTTTGAATCAATACTTTTGTGGAATTACTCATTGTTTTTGACTTATATTTAATCATAACTTGATTTAACAGTTTTTGTAAACTTTACCAAATGATAAATAAAACGAATTTCGATAAAATGAATTTTAATTAATGAAGAATTGTGTGATATTCTTCGCGAAACATTTGATAGAAAAAAAGACTAAAATTATAGTGAAATCGGACCCAATCTATCGAAAATGTTTTTTCGTAATGAAATAGTTTTGTTGTTTGTGAGTCCGGCCGCTCTTCTCATTGCAATTCTTTTAGTCTGAGCTACAGATTGAGATGTGAGAGATCTGTTGGCTGTAAGACTCGAACCAATAGATCGGTTGACAACCAAACGATTAGCGGTCGGTATGATATTAGACGATGAATTCATTCCTATTCTGTTCTTAACGCTCAAAGTTTCTGAAAAAACAATTCAATTGTTTACAAGTCTTGTGAAAAAGCATTTAAATCAATACCTTTTTGGGCACTTCTTAAGCCTCCAGTCATTGGCGGCAAAACTAATTTCTTAACAGGAGTTATATTTCTCACAGTTTTCTTCATTAATAAATTAGTTTTAATGATATTATTATTAGTTTCACGATTACTATTAATACCATTTCCACCAATAGTTACACGTCTTTTAGGACTCAAAGTCTCTGCACTTGAATTGTTTCCCAAACGTAAAAATATTGATGAATTTTTATCTGAATTTTTCTCATTTCCTAAACGAGAAAATACTGATGTTTTTGGTGAAGAAATTTTAAGAGATTCCAAACCAAGCATTTTGTTTGTGCCAAACATTTCTTGTCCATCATTAGAGTCTTCATTCAAATCTTGGTCTTCAGAAGTGATAATACGTCTAATTTTAGGAGCCATTGGTTTGACCGAAGACTCTGCCGAACGCTTAAGACTTATGGTATTTAAAGCCGAACTCGTATTTTGAGTCGAAATTTGCTGTGAATTTGGCTTAAGTCGAGAGAGAATTGGTTGAGACAATCGTTTAGTGTTTGGAAGTGTTGTTCTTGAAGTACTTCCGACTTGATTATGACTATTGCCTAACATTTTTTCGCGAGTGGTTTCGTGATGAACACTCTTCGCATGTCTTAATATCGCGATTACGTCTCCCATTGTTTTGATTCCCATATCGTATAGAATTTCTTTTGTGATGTCGATTAACATATCGTTTTGTATTCTATGGTCTGTAAATATTATCGCATAATTTGTCGCCACATTTGATGGCAGACCCGCTTCACTGAAAAATTTTACCCATTTATTAGTGTTTACAGACATTGCTTTATGTTTTTTATTTATTATTTCATTTATTTATTCAAAAATGTCTCTCATATTTAGGTTTGAGTGAAATATAAATAACAATATGTTTAACGCCATCTCTTATTTACTTATATTTTGTTATCTTTTTATATGAAATCTTCAAAATTCAAAATTCAAAATATAATGTTTTTCTCTAATTATTGATTGATTTTGTAATTTATTCATACAATTAGTTAATGATTTTAATAACGATTATTGACTAAAATAATGAATAGTTTTGAACTATTATTTTATTGGTTTATTTGGAGTTCAAGTCTTTTCTATTCTTTATATCGATTTGTTATTCAATCTCAAGGTATTGAAAAAATAATGTCAAACTTTTTTATACTTGAATAAAAAGTTAATTTTTTGATTTAAAAATTCAGATTTTAGTGATTTAATTGATAAAAAAGATTTCAGGAATGGATGGCTTTTGAATAGATTGAGAGATATATCAGACTATGAATGGTCTGCACTTAGGATTACATTCATTCATAACTATCACTGGATTTTAATTCATTGTTTATTAACTCAATTGATCTCTAAATTTAAACTCAAAGTAATAATTAGTTAAATAAAGATTAAAATTCGTTACATAACTAATAAATTTGTTAATTTTTCAGTATTTGCCGCACTTTTTCGTAATATATTCTTCATTAGCAATAATAAAAGTTTTAAATCCATTATCATTACTAATAATATGGTCTAATATATTGTTATCGCTATTAATTAATTCAATTGGAAATCAACTGTTATGTTATTCATTATTTATGACAACACTATTCTTAGTACACAATCGAATGTTTTTGTCAATTAAGTTATTGTTTGAATTGAACGAAAGGCAATCATTTCTATTTGAAGTGAGCATTGCATGGCTTAATGCCAAATGTTTGAGTCTTTCAATTGATCGAATTCGTAATCATTCACATAAATCATTCAAAGATATTATTCAAAGTATCGCTTATTGTCTTTATTTGCCCGCATTCTTCACTGGACCTATTTATCAATATTCCTCTTTTATCAATGATGTGAGAAATAATTCTTACTATTTTATAAACTTTTATTAACACTTAAAAGAGACCAAAACTTTTTGTTCTTAAACTTTAATTTCAGTTCAAAAGACTTCCAATAGAAATGACATCAAATCGTTTATATATAATAATTAAGGAATTGATTCGTTATATATTCTGGACTTTGATATTAGAAGTAATGTTACATTTAGTGTATTCGTCTTCAATTCAATATTATCCATATATTACTGATATGTTGAGTATATGGTCATTATGTGGGTTAGGGTTTGCACTGCCAGTAATATTCTTTGTTAAATATTTTATAATATATGGTTCTGTTGCCACCATTGCTATGATAGACGGTTTTCATTTGCCTCCACCGCCAAAATGTATTTCACGAATACATTCGTGCAGTTATTTATGGCGAACATTCGATCGCGGACTTCATCTTTGGCTAACGAAGTGATATTTTTTCTATTAATGTAAAAGACTTTTTACGAAAAATAATTTAAATTAAATACAATATTTACAGCTATTTTTATAAGCCTATAATTGGTTCGAAATGGAATTCTATGCGAAAAATATTTGCCGGTTTTATATGTTTTGCGTGTATTTGTTTATGGCATGGAATGGATTCGGCTGTAATAGTCTGGAGTTCACTCAACTTTTTCGGCGTTTCCGCTGATATTATTGCGAACTCAATCAATTCAACCAAATTCTGGGAATCGTTAAAAGTATCAATTTATATATCTATTCAATTCTATATTTAATTATTGTTCAATACTTTAGAGTCAACTTTCAAGAGATGGTAACTTAAGATTGAATGCTTTAATAGCGAGTCCATTCTTCGCGATAGCATTTGTTTCCAATATATTTTTTCTGTCCAATTATGAGGTCGGATATTGTTTTGTCAAAAGAATGCTATTTTCATTTCCAATACCATTATTGCCAACACTTATGATAATGTATTGCGGATGTCATGTCTCGATGTATTGCAGACAATATGAATAATCAGTTTAACTGAAATTTTATAAGAATTCAACTAAATTAATGTTCATATTATTCGATTCGATGACCAAAAGGAAAACTGAAGAAGTATTTGAATTAAAACTTATTTTCCCTCAAAAGATAATCAAACGGAATATCACTTAAGTTTGACGATTAAACCAAAGATTATTGAACTCAACAAAGTTTTGAATAAAAACTTAAAACTCAGAGTTTTTCAGAAATTAAAATATAATTTATTTTTCTACTTAACTTACATATAATATAAATACTTAAATAACATTGAAATTGACTTTTCATAAGATTTTAAAGATAATGAATTCTATTAAATAGAATTGAATCAAATAATTGATAGTTTATTCCATTAAAACAAGTTTTGCGGTTCCGTTCAGTACTTCCTGTAATCAAAATACTCATTAATAAAATTGATTAATACTTAAATTCTTAAGAAAAATCGTTACTTTTCCTGTTTCTGTAGTGCAAACATAATTACATTCAACGAAACGCTTTCTGACATTAATTACTGTGATTTCTGCGCAAACATTTTCATCGATATATACTATGAGATCAAAAATAATAAGTATTTAATGAAAACATTGCAGCGAAAAAGTTGATAAAGTTATTAAAGAATGAATAGTAAAGTGTTTAAAGTATTGAAAGTAATAGAAAGAAATATTAATAATTAATTACATGGTTTTGTGAAATTTATAACTTGATTAACAATAGCAGTTCCCGGACCCGGAAGTATAGTTCCCAATACAGCGGAAACAAGTCTAAAGTTTATAAAATTATATTTTTAATAATCAGATATTAGTAGTTAAAAAATTAGTATAATTAATATCTAATATTTATAACAATTAGATTGAATTGAATATGTATTAACCCATTAATAAGCATTCCGTGAACGACACACTTTTTAAACTTAGTTTTTGAACAATAATTTTCATCTAAATGTAATGGATTTGTATCACCAGAAAGTTTTGCGAATGCGTTCACATCCTCTGCACTGAATTTTCGCGAAAGCTGTGCTTTTGCTCCGATTTGTATAGCATTCAAACTCAAATTCTTATAAATAATCCAATTATTTAAAAATAAATGATTTAATTGATTAGAAAACAGCTTAAATTGAAGTGAAAGTGATTGCATTTTTGGCACTTTAAAATAGTTCTAACACCAAATTTATCCAATTTTATTGATATTTGATTAGTTAGTCTTTTAAATATAATCTCATTTCATTTTGCTATCGATTATTATGAAAATAAAGAAACATTTTTAGCCTGATATTAATAAATATTTAGCTGAATTTGACACTAATATACCGTTAATAAATAGAATGGCTATTGAAAAGGATTTGAGTAAATTGATGTCGGGGTTGTTTGGGTTCATCACTTACACTAGAAATAATTATAAAATCAATTAATTTTCAATTAGTTTTTAGTTTCTAGAATATGTTGTTTTCAAATGTTTTGCAAATATATAGTGAAAATATGTTAATTAATTTACTAAAAATGAAGGCAAACTACATTCATTTGTAGTGCCCTTAAATGGAAGTGTCTTAAAGATAGAGAGGCACTAAATCCCCCCGTTTAATAGATCTGGTCTAAAGGGGGGCTTTCCCTAAATCCCTGCCTCCACCGTGCGACAATGAGGCAACGGGAGACAACTAAGCGTAAAGTATATAGTGGACACTATGCTGAGCAGATCTGCCGAAATAATTTTAGCGATCGTATGTTCAGAGTGTCACTCGACACACACACTTCCAATACTACACTATACAACTTTCCTATTTATACCTCTCATCACTACTCTATTATGTCAATACAGTTTATAACTATTTCTTCTATTTCTATTAATCAATTCAATTCATTTTACGCAATTATTATCAAATAATTCAATTAATTCTTATTTTAAGATTTCAATTATGTATCAATTATTTTAAATTATTCAAAGATTTAATTATCAAAAATCAAAAATAAACTTTTCAAGTCATTAACTTTTGTTTTCCTTTTAATAAAATACTGAAATCATGTGATCAGACATGAGCTCACATTGATTCAAACTCTGACAAATAGTAAACACTATTCATTTTAATTAAATATTGAATCAAATTTTATGATTTGTCTCAAAATCAAATATAAATTATAATGAATTCTGAACAAGTGAATGAAAGCGATGAAGAATATAATGAAGAATTTAATGAAGAACATGATAATGAAATTAATAAAACAATACGTTTGGGTAAACATTATTATAATTGATTGAAAACATATCAATATTAAAATTAATTTTGACTTTTATTAAAGAGTTATCTCAAACACCATTTGAAGAACTAATTAAACTGAAAGATAAATTGGGAACAAAAGTATATAACGAGACAATTATTGATAAAATGAGTGAAACTTTTAATAAAAATAATAAATTAAAAAAAGATTCGTTTAAAAGGATTAATAAGAATAGACCACAAGAAATATCATCGAAAAGACCTGTTTCTCATTTCCGAGAAGTGTTTCAGATAAAGAAGAAAATAGTTGAAAATGAGAGAAGAGATCCGCGATTTCAAGACGAATGCGGAAAATATAATGAAAAAGTTTTCAATCAAACTTTTGGTTTTCTCAATGATATTAAAGATAAAGAAATCAATGATTTGAGGAAAATGTTGAAAAAAACTAAAGATGAAGAAAAACAAAAAGAACTGAAATATTTATTGCAAAGAATGAAAAATCAAAGAATAGCTGATCAACAAAAACAAGAGAAGAAAGAAATAGAAACTAATGTTCGAAAGAATTTGAAAGTAGAGAATGGAAACAAACGAAGCTTTGTTAATAAATGTAAGCATTTTTAGCTCAATATTCAATTAATTAATTTAATTAATTAAAATTATTTTGAATTTAAGCGACACTTAAACGCGTAGAACTCGTTGAAAAGTTTAAACGACTCAAAAAGTCAGGAAAATTAGAGAAATATATGGAAAAGAAGAGGAAGAAAAACGCATCGCGAGAGAGAAAGAAAATGCCATCAATTAAATCATAAATAATTAATATATATTGAATCAAATATCAGTTTTTGCTCTAAATTTACTGAAACCCAAATTAATAACTTTTTAATAAAAGTTTTTGAAACTCAAACTTTATTATCAAATAATTTGTTAATTTAATTGATTATTACACTAATGAATGATAATTAAAAGAAAACTAAACATAAATTCTAAACAGTTCTCAACATTTTCGCCTGTCTTTTATCTTCAAGTTCTTTAAGTTGTTGTTCAAGAATAATCTTTCTTTCTTCTAAAAATGTTTTATATTCTTCTTCATCCAAATGATAGACAACTTTTATGCCACACGTCTTCGCAGATTCGATGATATCTTCGCAAATCTTTTTGAGAGGAACGCAATCATACAAAGGGTCAGCACTTTTGACTTTTGCGATTTCATAGACTTGTTTAACAGTCAAAAAGCCCGCAGTTTCTATCCTTGGATTCATTGCTCCCCTTTCACAACCAGACGCTTGTCTTATAAAATATGTGAGCGGAGGCACTCTTATTAATAAATTATAACTTCTGTCAGGCTTTAAAACAATAATAATTAATATTTGAATAAGCAATTAATGTTAATTGATTTGTATATACATTGAGTGATATATTACAAGGCAGAGGAACTCCTGGTTTTATGTCTTTTGTTCTTTCGTTGAAATCTTTGCAAAACTGAGCGATATTTATGCCTCTCTTTTATCAATAAATAAGGAGTCAATTAATTTAATTTTAATAATAATATTATATGTTGTGTAAAACCTGTCCTAATTGTGGTCCTAATGGAGGTCCGGGTTGTGCACAACCGGCAGATATCCAAAGCCTGAGAGGTGTCGAATGTATCACTTTTTCTGCCGCTTTCTTCGCAGACTTTAATTTTGTCACACTTTTTGACATATTTTCAGATAATTATCTCAATTAATATTGCATTCAATTTAAAACTTATTTTTGTTTATTTTTTTTTAATAAAAATATTTCATAACATAAATAACGTTCGTTTAATCAAAGATAAAAAACTTGGAGTTATTTTTACTTAAGATTTGTTAAAAATTTAAATTCTTGAAAAGGTTTCAAATAATTATAGATTAGAATTAAAATTCCGAAATCTATTGAACTAATATTTGATCTGAAACTCAAATACAATACAATAAATAAATTAAAACTTGATATCTAAATAACTATTGAAAACATTGAATACTAAGTAAACTTTTCCATTTGATAGTTATTTGAAAGTTTGAGAGAATTATCCCTTTAAAGTGTATGACCTTTAATACTAATGACTTGAATCTACTGCAAAATTAATGTTTAATATTATTTATAGACTGTTTAACTTTCAAATAACAATTATTTGAAGACCACTAAAAGGTTCAAAGTTTGAAACCATAGATAATAAAAACTGATTCATTCAGAATTCATAACTTTCACAAAAATAAACTTTTCCTAAATTAATAATAAAAAGCATTTGAGAACAGAATCGAGAATTAAATAGACTGATAATCATGAAAAATAAACAAACGATTAAAAGATTTTTCCAAAATAAAAATGAGACCAAAAAAGTGAGGATTAACTTATTTTATGATTGAGCTGTTGTCAAAGAAAGAATTATTAGTTATTATTTTTATAATTGAATATAAGGGAAAAAAGTATTAAAATGTGTCAAACAATATATTAAGTGTATTGAATACACGACACACTAAACCTAATCCAATAAATGAAAGTTCTAATAATCAAAAGATTATATGGATTAAGATTAAAAAGTTTTAAAGCATTAAATTTTATCTCAACATATTTTAGGAAAAGTTTTAACTAAAAATAAATCCAAAAGAGGTCTCTCTTTAAGAAAAACAATCAATTTATTTCCTTTTGGATTTTGTCGCCATTTGTGTGAACACGAGTTTATAAATTATTAATTATTAACGTAAGTAAAACTTAATTAAACATATTTTTAATATATAAATGACATGATTTACAAATTAAACATAAAATATATTGAATTCAATGAAAACAATCGTTAAATAAGTAATCATTAAATAATATTTTTGAGTAAATCGATAGATGTATTGACACGTGTTTTGTAGTCATTATTGATAAGTAAAAGCATTAATAATTTGTTTAATTGATTATCAAAATTAGGGTCCAATTGATATAAATTGAGATAATTATCGATAAAATGGTGGCCGAAAAGAAACAGAAGAAGACTTTGGAGAGCATTAACTCTCGATTGGCTTTAGTTATGAAATCAGGAAAATATAGTTTTGGTTATAAACAGACACTTAAAACACTTCGTTTGGTATTTATTGTAAAACAATTTGAATAAATGTGTGAATAAATGAATTGTAATGTATTTTAGGGTAAAGCAAAACTAGTAATAATAGCGAATAATACGCCTCCACTCAGAAAGTCAGAGATAGAATACTATGCGATGTTAGCGAAGACTGGAGTTCATCACTATTCGGGAAATAACATCGAATTGGGAACCGCTTGTGGCAAATATTTCAGAGTTTGCTCATTAAGTATTACAGATCCCGGAGATTCAGATATAATAAAGAGTATGCCTTCTGAAGCACAATAAAGATCTAATAATTATAATTATTTTCTTTTTATTGTAATGTTCATTAAAACCTAAAAATCAATTCAATTAAATAAAAAGGCTGTGAATTCGAAAACATGAAAACTTTGATTTATATTTATTTTCGTAAACTATATTTTCCTATTAATCTCTTTTATGTCTAAGCAATCATTTTATTGATTTCTATAAATGATAAGATAGTGAATACTTGAGTGAGTTTATTGTCCACTAAAAGCTGGACTTTAGCTGACCTCAAAATTATGAGATTTGGAGGTCAGTTAAGCTCTAGAGAGAAAAAACTGGACTAATCTATAGTTTCTAAAATTTTATTTTCACTTATAGTCCTACTGACCCAACACACTAAGAGTAAGAGAAATTTGTTTGCTCTTTATTATTGGGTATTTATTGGTGTTTACTTTACTTTCTCGTTCTGTATAAAAGTGAGCGTCTCTTTCACTCAGTATCTCATTTCCAAATATTAATTCATTTGTGAATAGTTTAATCAAAGTTTTTAATATGAGACAGAATTTGTTGACAATATTTGCTGTGATCAGCATTTTCTCGCTATTAATTCCACCCGAATCACAATGTTTAGTAGTAGGAGGGAATGATATGGTTCAGTGGGGAACTAAAGGAGTTGTGGCCGGCGTTAAGAGTTCTGCTGCAATCGGTAAAGGAGCTGTGGCCGGTGTTCAAAATTCTGCCGCAATCGGAACAAGGATTGCGAGTGCGGCTAAAAGTTCAGTCGCAATTCCCGCTGCTATTGGTGTGAAGAAAGCTTTTCTGTTGGCTCCACTCGCTATTCCAGTTGCTATCGGTATGATTAAGTCTCAAATTTTTGATCTTTTAAACTCTTTCGAGTTTTTTAAGAAAGTTTTTGATAATTCGGTAACTTATAGGCAGTAAAGCATTACTAGCGGCTAAGCTGGCGGTTCCAATGGGTATCGGCGCTGCCATCGGTGCCCCCATCGGAGCATTGATTGGCGCTAAAGCAGGCGCTCTTAAGGGTGCTTTAATAGGAAAGGCAATAATTGCAGCCAAAGTCGCTTTGGCCAAAGCGGCAGCCGTTAAAGCGGCCGCGATTGCCGTTAAGCCAGTTGTTTTGGTGGCCGGACTCAAGGCGAAGGTATAATTCAAACATAACCATTAGATCTTATATTATATGATAACAACAATTATTATCTATTGTAAAGATTGCCGGAGCGAAACTCGGTTTAGTTGCCAAAGGAGTGTCAGCCGCAGGCAATGCCGCCACAAAACTTGGAGCAAAGATCTCAACCTTATCTGAAAGTTTGACCGGATTTACATCAAATTTAGCGCAAAAACTAACTCCAACTTTCCCAGCATTACCAGTATTACCTTCATTACCTTCATTACCCGTTTCCACTACAAATAAAGGCCCGACTTCTCTAGAATATTCTTTTGTGTAAGTTCTAAATCTTTTTTAGAATCATTCAAACCTTATTATCAAGTTTTTAAAATGATTTTTTTTACTAAATCAGTGTAAACGGTCCGCACACTGGCTATAAGTCGAAAAAGGCGAGCTTCTATTCGAACAGAAAGCGTCGAGAGGCCAGTCCTGAACCACAAGGAAATGCACAACAATTACTACAATTAGTGAGATCTCAAAACGCACAGCAATGCTTACAAAGGGTTATTTGTGAATTGAGTGCGAACCCTAATGCTCATGGAAACGAAGGCGTACGCTTTGGACGTAGTTTAATGTGAGTTGAATTTTGCCTTAATTGATGAATGAATAAATAAAAGCTGAATTTTTGCGAACAGTTTATTGGAATCTCAAACTGATAGAAACGCTGCGATGCAATACAGACAGGCGGCAACACAGGGATCACGTATCGCAAACGGACAGATGTGCCACAATTTTTATCCTTCATGTGCTTTTCAATCTCATGAAATCATAAGAATGGGCAATCAAATGATCGAAGGATGAACTTAATTCAATTACTCCATTAGATACATACATAATTGTAATTAATATTGCATTATAGAATCATTTATTAGTTAAATTTATTTTAAATTAAATCATTCAATAAAAGTCTCATTTTTTATTTCAATCTCTCGTTTATTTAACTCAAAAGACTATTTCGAATTTAAATAATTAGTTCAATGATTAGGAATATGAGAAAACTTGTGAGGCATCAAATAATTTAATTCGAGGGTCAGATCCTTTGGGGATTAGACTGCAGTCATATCCGCCCCAAATTTCGTTTGAAATTTCTCCCATTGCTTACATATTTAAATATTGGTTTTGATCAGAAATGCTTCAAAGCATGTGAAAAAATATTGAATAAAAAATCAAAATGTTACTCAATATGGTTATGATATTGTTGTGTTACTTATTAATATGTGTGCAAATATCGGAAAGTGTACTTCTTCCTGGAATGATGTTTCCTCTATTGATAGGAAGAGGATCGTTGTTCGGTATATTCGGTCTGTTAGGTGTTGGAATGTGTTATTTTTTGGCTATTTTATCTCTTTCAAGTATGGACTATCTTCACAAACGCAGAAGAAACGAAGATATAACTAGAAATAGATTTGGATCAATCAATTCGTTCGATAGGAATTCAATGGGACAACAAATGCAGCCACTATTAGATGATTACGACTATATGTTTAGAAGAACACAAATGCAACAATATTATGAAAATTATGGTCAAGACAATCCCCAGATGTATTATAACCCACCTGAACAGCAATTTGATGCAACGCCTCAACCATATTATCCAAATAAGTTCAATAAACCTCATGTCGCACATAATATGAACAGATATAACAGAAGGCCTGGTTATTACGCTGCTTCCTCTTCACTAAGCTATTTGAGACAACGGCCACCTTATCCTCATTATTTAAGAAGAATCAAAAGATCAATTCAACTGAGAACTATTCAGGAAAATCAAAATATTTACACATTTCTTCTTAGCTTTAATAAAATTTCTTCGTTTTATAAATTGATGTTATCTTATAGACAGCTCAGAAGCGATAAAAACAAAATTTAACTATGAATATAATCAGATTATTATTGATTTAACTATAAAATTATGTGAATTAAAATATTTTTTAGCTAAAAAATATTTTTATATATTTTGAAAATAAACTTCTTATTGAATAAAATTCGAATTAAAAAGATTAAGAATTAGAAGATTAGAAAATCGAAAATTAAAGATTAAGAATAGATGAATGTCCGGAATATTTAACTAATCCAACCAATGGAATGAAAATATTTCATAAATCACATCCGTTTTCAAGCATTTTAAAAGAGTAGAAGCTATTAAAGAGATTCATTTTAGTTTTGTTAAGTATTAAAATTAATGTATTGAATGTTTCCTTATATTTAAAATAAACTATAAATAAATTTTGAAATTAATAAATGGAATTATTTCACATTGTAATACATGTGGTTTGCATTTATAATGCATGCTTAACACAAGTAACTCATTCACTATCATCAAGATTACCGTTTGAATCAAAAGGTAAAATCAAAAGTCAATTTATAGAAATTATTGATTTTCTATTTTTTCAATAGATTCCAAGATTTCTGATCAAAATGTTTCATTTACTAAACAAAGAATTTCATCCATCAAAACATATCCATCTAATGATGAAACTAATATCAGTTCTTCGGATTCTTTATCAGATAACAAGTACTACTACTTTCCAAATTCTTATAAGAAGACAACACAAAAAAATCCTCAAATCGATTTGTATGTGAGCCCTCGTTCTTATACTTACTCATTGACCACAACACCGACCATATCAAAGCTCAAACCTCAGAACTCAGTAAATAAATATTCTACAATTGCTCCGCCAAAAGTTCAAAGTGATCCAAAAAATCTATATTTTAACCCATCATATATTCCAAGCAATACTCAAATTGCAAAACGCATTCCAATAGATTCAACTCAAAGTGAGAGACGTGTAGATGAATCGCCGGTATATTATGATGAAAATAAAGATATAATGCAGGAAAATTATCACCAGATGAACAGTAGGAATAAAAACTATCCTTTCCATCACAATCACTACAGAGATCTAACTTCTATGCAAACTTCAAGTCTCTTATTTGGAAGTAAGAAAAAGGGGTTCAGACCTAAAACGCCAATTCGAATGCCAATTGAAACCGCACCTGCATATGAGAATTATCCATCAAAATATCCTCCCTTTGAGGGAGACTATTATCCCCATCAACAAAATAATTACAATCTTATGAATCATGAGATGTCAGATAATAGCCAGCATGATATTGATGATAGCTTTATGGGTGACGTTCTATCACAAGCTGTAGATTATGTGTCAGAATTAAATGAAGAAGATTTGCCATCAGATTTTGACGGAAATTCAAATTCGGCCACAAAGACAACCAGTTGGTTAGGGCCAGGAATAGCTGGTCTCTTGATAGGAATCTTGCCGTTGGCCACAATTGTTGCTTCATTTATACCAGCATTTATTAGCGTACCTGTCATTAGCACTTCTGCTTTTAGCAGAAGAAAAAGACAAATATTTGACTCAAATGAATTCAATGTTAGTAATAGTGAATCATTTTTGAATACTGTTCTCAACATAATGTCCAGATATGAAATGTCTTCATTAGAAGATTCTGGTTGTTTACAAGAGATATTTTGCACATTCACTGCTGAGGCAAAAAATAATACAAATTTAGTTCAAAATTTGATCCACAAAGTAGTCGAGTGGTGAGCATGTCATATATCAAACAAAGTGAAATATACGAAAAATTTATGATACATTATGTTTTAATATTTAGGACACCAGTTCAATGGGCGAAATCTATTGGAATGAACACTCTTTTTAATGCTATCAAAAATGATAAATGTCTGGAAACTTATGAATGTATGAAACGGAAATCTCGTGAAATTCAGTTGTCTTATGATTTCGGACAACTCGTTTTGAGTGGAATTTTTGTGAATCTGAAATATTTTCAAAGCTTTGAATAACTAATTCCAATGAATTAACTTTATTCATTTTTTTATTTAATAATTTATTAATTCGCGAATTGAAGAACGAACTATTATTATAATGTTTTTCATAAAATATATAAAATTTATTAATACCTGAAGTCAATAAATACATGTTTTTATTACATTTCAATATTTGTTCATTAAAAAGATATGTATAGTGTTTAATATTTTGTACAAAGTATTGAACTGAGATTATTTTGACTGATTTGAATTTATACCGTAATTGAAGTGTTAGGAAATAAACTGGACATATAATTATGAGCAATATTGACCATTTTGTTAGCGTCATAATTAACACACCTCATGAATGTGTTTGCACACAATTCTGAAGAAGTGTTTGTACCAAAAGCAATGTGATAAGAATATTCTGCACTTCCTGGTGTGGGTTTACCGATATATCTATTGCAATGATGAATTGAGGGAAAATTAATGCATTCAATAGATTATTAGATTAATACCTAAATAATGCTTTCACTCTCTTTCCGAATGGTCTATAATAGTGATTAACATCAGCTCCAATTTCACACATCAATCTTAGAAGACAGTCGTGATGACTGCTATATTGCATTGTTTTGAATACATTTTCTATTCTATTAGCATGATCAATCGGAACACTTAGCAGTGGCTTAGCTTCAACTGTTTTGATAGTTTGAGATTCAGCCCTATCCAAAGCATTTAATTGGTCATCAACAGTGATATCATCATAATCTAGAATTTCATCTAAATCTTCCTGTTCTGATAATGGAACTGTACTCTTGATTCCTGTAAATATAATTTTGAGATAGTATTTTCACTTAAATTCCTTAAATAATGCATAATATTTGCATAATATGCATATTATATAACTAATTAAACTCACTCGTCAGCAATTCTATTTAATGCATTATTAATTACCTTTTCCAACGTAGTCCAGTCCGAGTAATCTCATTATTTGAGTCCATATCACAAGTTTCAATACTAAAATTTGAATGAGTGAAAGATATTGACCAATATTTGGAAGAAGAATGGCAGTGGTCGGAAGAATTATAGGTAAACTTATCACGAAATTAAATGCATTGCTCAAAATTATAAGTTGTATTATTGAACTCAATGAGTTTTTATTTCCGATTCTCATCTTTTCAAATCGTTAATAAAACGAATAGATATTATTTTATGTCGATTTACTAATGATACTGATATATAAAATACATGATATAATGACGAAAGGAGTACTTGTCTATTGAAAGGAGAAACTCAAATGAGATTATAGTCTAATACTGTTTTCTTTGGGATTAGAAATCTTGAATTTCCTCTCAATTGAATTTATTTGAATCCTTCCGCATTTGGTACCATTGCTACAGTCTTTGAGCTGTTGAACCAATTGATTGGTAGGCAATATTCACAGATAATATAAGCTTTTAGTTTATTTTTCAAAGACTATTCACATATAAGATTATTTGATATAAGTAAGAGTTGAAGTCATATGAGTAAAGTAAGTGCTACTTCAAATACTTCGAGATACTGGTAATAAGCATTTTTAAACATCTCTTTGAAAATATTTTCAAGTATATGGATTGTTATCATCAATAAATGAAGCCCTACATAAACAC
The DNA here is from genome assembly GCA_034694065.1 of Camisia spinifer. Taxonomy (NCBI): domain Eukaryota; kingdom Metazoa; phylum Arthropoda; class Arachnida; order Sarcoptiformes; family Camisiidae; genus Camisia; species Camisia spinifer. Next base: position 20,672 of record JAQFXV010000132.1, read on the forward strand.
TTACTATTCTCATACATCTATAATCCTCTGCATACATACACTTACTGTAGAATAAAAACATCGATATAAATACTGAAAAAATACTCTTTCTTTGACAAAGAAATAATCTTTCATTTGGGTCAAGATAAGAAATCCTGTTGTGAATTAATCCTTTACGTCCGTGGTTTTCATACTGAGATAGTCTTATTAAGTCTTATAATCACAATTCTATGGCATACAACTTGAGAAACGGATAAACTTGAATAAGTTGGCCCTTACTAATGGAGGTTCATGCTTGAAATATAAGCAGCTTATTGAGAAGTTATTCGATTTCTGATTATAAAAGTTCAAATAATTTGTTCAAATCTCATTGAAATTAATTAAATTAAATTCGATTAAAAATTGGAGTTCATGCCATTGGCACAAAACGTCATGGCATTAATCGAATTAATTTCTATAAATTTGAATGAGTTTTAAACAAATTATTTTCTGGATTTATTATGCAAATTAGGTGAACTTTCATAATTAGAAATCGTTTCAAAAGAATAACCTCTAAATGAGCTTAAGTAAGGGCCGAATAAGTTCAAGGTATGGGAAGGACATTCTTTTATTTTCTCAACAAATAAAGACTTGATAATAATTAAAACTTTTCGCAAAATCTCTTCCGAAGATTTTCTTCTATTGTTAAAGTTTCTAATTTTGCTTATAAGCTTCAAATCAATAGTCATTATGCGTTTTCAAATCAAAACTTTAGGCTTAAAACTTGCATTACTTTCTGCTCAATATAATGCATATTATAGGAGAAAATAATATAATAGTTTCAAATAATTTCATGGAATTAAAAAAAATTAATTAACTTTATATTAAATGATTTCTAAACTCTTTATTCTTCATTAATTAAAATAAATGTTTAGTATTTTCTCAAGACATATAAAATCAAAAAAGCATAAAACTAATAGAACTTAGAGTAAGAAAAATATAACATTTTAATAAATCTATTTAAATATCTTTAGTATTAAATTGTTTCATCATTGGGTGAAATATATCAGGTCTGTTGTAATACATATTATTGAGCTGAGACGCAAAATCTTCTCTATGAAGAAATGAAGGCTTATATTGTGTGGTGCTTTCAGTGGACTCAGAAGGAATACCATCACTTACATTAGTGCTGGAGGTAGTGGTTGAAGCAGTTCTCGAATCAGGAGTTGAAGTAGCTCTTAAAGCAAGAGTTGAAGCAGTGGTTGAAGCAATTCTTAAAGCAGGAGTTGAAGCAATTCTTGGATCAGAGGTCGAAGATATATAAACAGGCGTTGGCGAAGAGTTTTCTTCATTTTCTTCTGATAATTGTTCATCTATTTGATATTCACTCTGATAAGAGTTCTCAATATTTTGTTTCATAATAGAGTCATCTTTGCTTTCTTTTATTGATTTAAATGTCGAAAAATATTCTTCTGTTGGGTTAACTTCTTGATTGATAGGGCTTTCGGTCGATTGAACGTTTGAATTTTCATTTAGATCTCCAAATCTGCGGTTCAAATTCAAATCCTGATTTGAATTGAGATATGAAGAATCGAGTGCTGGATATTTGGATGGAATTCGCTTTAACGGATACGGGAGTGGCTCTAATCCAAAGCGATTCATTTTAATTGGGACTCCAATAAATGGCTGCATCGGCTGATTGACTGATAGTGGTTGTATTTGTTGCATAGGTTGCAATTGGATTGGTTGTATTGGTAGAAATGGTGGTAACTGTTGATCGCTATGAGTTGGTGCTGGAGTTGCAGGACTTGGAACAGTTTGCTCTGAAAGTGACACATTTTCTGTATTCGACTCGATTTGATTCGGGGGAGAATTTGAGCCTAAGTTAAGAAAAAATTATCATCAAATTTCTTGCACAACAAAATAATTATTTAAAAAATTAAAAATATTTGACGACTTACTTCCAAACCTGAACCAATTAAGAGGATTTCTTAAGAATAAACAATTGCTTAATGGAGCAAAACATAGAATCAAAGCGCAAAATATAACTACATTTATATGCATTAATTTCATACTTAACCACTTATGACTTTTAGTAATTTTCTTGAAAAATATAAGTAATGAACAATAATTATTAAAAATGAAGTTAATTGAACTGATGATCAAAACTATTGTGAGTAAAACTTAGAAATAAAATAATTTTACAATTTTGTATACAAAAAGAATGAACTGAATTCATCCACTAATACAAGGATATGATATATGAAATTTATTTATCGAATCAGAGGAGGGATTTTGAATCAAATTAGCAATTGGTCATTCAGTAGCGGTCATCCAGTTTTGACCTTATTTTCCTTTTTGTGAGTAATGTTGATATCCCTATAAAAAAGTATTATGATTAAAGTGCATATCAATAAGTCAAGTCATTAAAAGGTTAAAACTTGAATCAATGCTGTCATTACTTGTCTTCTAATGTTCGGACGCCTATAATTAGGAACTTGAAGTCTCTGTGGAAATCGAGGTCTTTGAAAATTTGGAGGATTCATGAATTGATGCCTGAAGTTATTTGATCTCAACGGAGGAAATCTCGGAAATTGTCTGTTTGGTTGACGATAAGGAAAAGGCGGTCTTCGGTAAGTTGTAAATGGTAAATTATGAGAATATTGACCATAGAGGTTTTCCTTATGATAATTTTCATAATGGGGATTATGTCCACTACTATTTGAGTTTTGCATCGCTAAAGTTCTGTTGCGAAGTTCTTCTCTCAGCTGTTGTAATCTCCGCTTTTCTTCTTTAAAGAACTGTCGTCTCAGTCTAAAAAAATCTGCTTTCAACTCAACGAAGTGAAGCATAATTCCTTTGAATAGATAAAAGATTTTCGTAAAATATTCTGAAATCTGTTGTCTTAGTAATTTATTCACCCAACACAAGAATTACAAGTCCCATAACAAATACAATTTCCATTAAAGGCAATTGAAAAAGTAAGGAAACAGATAAAAAGGAGAGACCACCGAAATTTGTTTGCCTCGGACTTCCCACCATTGAGTCGATATTTATGAGGTCCCCCGCATTTCGCTTAAATTTACTGCTATTAGTGGTGAACTTTTCTTCAATCTCATGCATGAAAATCAAATTAAAGCTGTCCAATAAAAAAATCCAGATTATAATCAAACGAGAAATTAACATCTGTGATGATTAATTTAATGGTGTTATTAACGGTATTTTCGAGATTGTTTACAAGTATTTTAACATTTGAAATTGATGTTCAAAAGTTTTAATTGATTGAGCTTGAAATTTACTGAACAAACGCATCATTTAGAGATCAGTGTCAGCTTTTAAGGCGTTAACTCAAACCTTCTTGAGAGGATTGCAAATGCATTTCTAAAACTAGGAAGTGAACCACTTATATATTTCTGATGCCGGATACTTAAATAGCTTTGTTTAGAGAATCGGTTACTTTCAACGCGTAAATATAGGTTAAAAATAATCTAAAGAATCGTCTACCTCTTCAATTGTTATAAAGAGTTTAATTATGGAAATTTTATTTCATTGTAAAGTCAATCTCAACGTATGTTTAGACTTTATGTATGTAAATAAAGTTAAATAATGTTATTTTTATTGTAGGGATAATAAAAAATTTATAAACTTTTTGAACTATCACAACTCACTCCTAACTTGAATTTATTAACACAAAGATATTGAAACCTGAACTCATTTTGAATAAAGTCAAAATAAATTCAAAACAAATTCAGAATAAATTCAAAATAAATTCAAAATAAAGACTATGATTAAATTCGATTCATTTAATGAATATGCAATTAATTTTAAACTTATGAATTTTGATTGAGCTCTTTAATTAAAATTATTACTTTATTTTCATTTGAATTTATGAACTTTATAAATAATGCAAATGTTTCTTATGATTTGTTAAATATTTACTACAGAGAGCATGAGCTACAGGTTTCTCAATAAATATAAAATACTATCTTTACATTCAACGCAAGTGTTATCCAAAGTTCTGTAAAAAAGATATAAACTTAAGTTTGTCGAAAGGCGCACGACATGAATATCTTGTTCTGCAATTTTCTTGTGTATCCAATGCCTCTTGTAATCCGATTAAGATATCATCATATCGTTGATTGTATGATAACTTGAGAATACTTGAAAAGAAAAAATAAATCAAATTAACGAGTAATTATTTGACTTATAGAATATGATAAGAGCCTCAAACAAGAGGTTTAATTAAAAGTGGAAATTGAAGATTGATAAATATGATGTTTCATTCATTATTCATGAACTTAACTCTTATGTTAAAAACTAATTTGTTTTTATCAAGTTTAATATTTTTACATTACAAGAAAGTATTCAACTTTACAGTTAAGGTTCAATAGACATGATAAATGACTATTATTTATTTATTATTGTAAACACTATATTCTAATTCTAATTTCTAATCTAAAAAGTAATTATTACCAGATTATGTGTGATTAATATTTGCTTCATTATGGCTGTGGTTTCAGTAGATATTGCATTAACCTTATAGTTAGTTCACTGAATATATTGAAATTTTACGGGTGAATGACTAACGACTTGTAAATAAAAGAGCAGAAACTCGGAAAAGGAATTTCTTAATTCATAATAATTGATATTCTCATTGATGCCCATGATTTGAGTCGATTGCTCAAAAAAAATTAAAATAAATTATGAGCTGAACAAGTAATAAATTAAAATTTTTCTAAAACACAATTGAACTTAAGCTAAAAATAAAAGATTGGAAAATGAATTATCATCCACTTTGTTTATACCGGTTATGCATGAATAGCCAGTTTTCAAAGTTTTAAAAATAATCTTATCTTTATGATAATTTGGTTTTTTTTAATAATTAGAAGATCAAAATGTTTAGTCAAATTTTTTATGCTTGAAATTAACTTAATATCATTTAATTATCGTTTAATCGATTTCTTAAAGACTTAATTCAAAAAATACCTCACAATAGAAAGAACAGGTTTTCTGTTATGTAAAGTCTAGAAGTAATGATTAGTCAACTAAGAAATAAAAGCATTCCGTTTTCTATATTCAAATTCAAATTTTAAATTCGATGAAAACTTATCGATATTTGAATTAAGTGTCAATTAGGAGTACATCATGTACTCAATAATTCAATTCAAAAGATAAAATTGATATTTAATATAGATTCAGATAAACTATTTGTGTAAAAATATGCTTTCACGGAATATTACAAATAAAAGTTCAAGAAAACAGATAACAGACATATTGTCAGTAAATCAAACTCACTTTGCTTAAGGCTTTGTTTCAGATAAAGTAAAATATTATATACAGAACCAAAGTTATAATACTGTATAAGACTTAGTACTAAAATAAAGTCTTTTACTTATTGGGAAATAAGTTTTTATGTCATGTTTGGCATTAAAATAACATTATATCTATATGAAACCAAATTTGCAAAAAGTTCATCTTCAATAAGCATTTTTAAACATTTTTCATAAAGGCTTTATCTGTATTTTGAGCAATAAGTTGAGAAATGGAGAGTTTAATAGTTAGAACTTTTAATCAAAAAAATAAGATATTTTCTCAATTGAAAACTACAAAAGTTTAAACAAAAAATATAAATATTACAACCAATGATGACAAACAGTTTTCAATTAAGAAAAAATATTTTTTCTCTTACTTTGTTGATTAAAAGTTCTAACTATTAAACTTTCTATTTCTCAACTTATTGCTCAAAATAGAGATAAAGCCTTTATGAAAAATGTTTAAAAATGCTTATTGAAGATGAACTTTTTGCAAATTTAGTTTCATATTATATTTTTGATGTGAGTAGTTTAGTATTTGCCTACTTTAGTATCTATACAGTATAGTATTTATAGCATAAAAGTTACCTGAATACTGATTTGGCTGCTCTACTAAAAATTTGTCCACCATTTAGGTATATTTGTGCGCTTTTTCGGTTCTCACAGGCGAGCCTATAGAGACATCCGAAATCGTCTTTATTTATAGCCCAGAAATAAGTTGATGACCAACGTATGTCTTCATCTGAAAATAGCGAGTTATAGATTTGAGATGCGGTGTCGGATGAGTTGATCGATCGAACAATAGGAATGCCTCCTAAGTTAGGGTATTTCCAAAACGATATTTTGCCGAGAATTCCAGCAATGATTAGGATTCCTTTCATTATAAGTAGTATCAATGCATTTGTGAGATTGAATGTGAGCACCTTATATCAAAACATGGATCAAAACATTTTTACATTTGCTAAAAGAGAAATCAATCTGATTGTTATGCTCAGTATTCCGTGAAAAACAATGAAAAAGTGGAGTACGCTTCACATCACTATAACTTATTTCTTCTTATTTTAGATATTATTTCTTTTTCGCGGAAGTTTGAAACTGAACATTATTCAAGTCTTATACGAGAAAAATCAATTCAATAGATGACAACAATATCTTTATTTTATTTCTTAAAAAAGTTCAAAATTCTATGATTTGAGTTTTAAAAAAATAACAGATTTGAAAAATAAAACAAATTTTCATCAGTTTCGAGATATAGATTTGAGTTGAGATATTATCATTATTATTCTGTATTTTTAATTGAATGATACGATAGTCTCACCTGAGATGTAGTCAAAGCGCGTTTCATTGATTGCAAAGTACTTGTAATAAAAGGTTGCCTTTGATTACTTGATTTATTCATTCTGTTTAATTCACTTCTTTCAATATTTGCTGTACTAACTAAAGCCAGTGATTGAAAAACAAAATATAATGCATATATTCTATAAACAAACATTTTTAAAAATAAACTGTTTCTATGCTATAATAAAACAGAACATTTGATTGAAGTTTAAAACTTTTAGATCTATTCATTAGAAAAATTTGTTTGAAAACTCTGGAATATTTATAGCAATGTTATTATACCTATAATATAGTTCGATGGGATTTATTTATGCAGAATCTCAAGCGAATTGCTTCTAAATCCTAAGTAATGAGATGTTGACCTATGGAAAGGTACGGAAATAAACATACGATATGTAGACAAAGGTGGAAACATTTATTTTGTCGTATTATTAAGAACTGTTTTATTGAATTTTCTTTTCTCAGTACAATTCATACAACTCATAAATTATGAATCATTCTTATGAGTGTTGGTACGAGTGATCGGCAAAAGCGATATTTCCTTTAAACGAATCTCTAGTTATACAGTTTTGAGGTTTATTACGATTTTCACATTAATCTGTTGATTATACAAAGATCATAAGTTCATTGAATTTTTTATAATGTGATATGTTTTTTGTTAATTGAAAACCTGAGTTCTATCATCAAAATAATATCAAAGTAATTAATTATCAGACAAACATTTGATAGAAATGTTCTGAATTGCATACATAGTATAAATATATGATAATTGGATTCACGATTTGGGTCCTATTTAGCAGTATTGCACTCCTGTTTTTCAATTCAATTTTAATATAACTTGTTATGCGAGTGTTAAACAGTTTAATTCAAACCTATTCTCCCGGAAAAGATAAAATGTTTAACTCACGATTCACTTAAATAAAGCTTTAAAATCAAACTTTAACATAAATTAAAATTCAAGATAAGAGTAACTTTATTTAATAAAAAATTAAAACTTGGCTACTTATGAGTTAATGGTAATTAAACCTAATTAATAAGTGGCTAAAAAAATATATCTGCAAAAAAATACTTTTATCTCTAAAATTTAGTTCTCATCTATAAATTTCTGTCAAAAAGATATACATCTACTTTATTTATTGCTAACTTTAAAATTTTCTCACATCGTTACCATTAAAAAGAGTTTTTTATGTAACTCTGATTTTCTTCTTATTTCCCAATTTAATCCGTTCTCTTTTTAAACGAATAAATTCGTGAATTGAAGAACTTATCTTTAAAACTAGACTTTATATAATTAACTGCATTCGCAAAAGGAATTTCTGTTGATTGATATCTAGTATTGAATGGCATACCGAACGAATACGAAGGAATGCGGACTATTTGTACGTCTGGTCGTAAAAGAAGATGTTCTGCTTCGTAAACAACAGTTTTTGTTGCCGGTGTGTATTGCGTAGTGTAAACAGTGGTTGTTTTTTGAGGTACAGGTGGTGTTATTATAATCGCTTTCTGCTTCATTACAGGTACTGCTCTTAAGAAAGGTGGAGGCGGTAGTCGTTCATCTATGAATTGAGGAACATTTGCATATTTTTGTATAAAAGGTATGTTTCGTGTCAACACACCATTAATTCCAACATAATTAGCCGCCACCGGAACTAAAGTTTCTCTTTGATTATAGAATAAATTTCTGGCAAAAACTTGGGCTCTAACTGGAATCGGAGGAAAAGATTTTGTTTTCGTGATTGCTTTCTCTTGATTTGGTTCAATTCGATCATCAAATAAAAGTGATTTTCTTGAGCAGTCATCAATATTTTCGATGTTTGTCGAATCCATGGCTACCATTTGTTTTGTTCGATGATTGTGTTTAATTGGAGATATTGGAGAAGGCAAGTAAACAAATACGTTTGGCTGTTGCGATGCTACAGATTTGATCGCATGAATCACTTTCGCTGATTTATGGCCATCATTTGATTCAAGCATACGAGAACTCGTATCATCTTCAGTTTGATCTTTTCTGCGAATGTAAGTGTCATCAGATTTTCTTAATGATATCAAATGTTTTTCTTTATCCAGATTTGGATCTTTGTCAGTAACAAATGAATGTGTGATAATCTTAGATGACATTCGCAAAGGTGGTAATGGAATGTGAGGATAAAATTTCAGATTTGAAGCTCTTTCCTCTTTCGACTGAACAACTGCTGAACAAACATTGTTTTTATATAGTATTGAAACGAATACAGGTAAACACAAAATTAAATTAATTGATTTGATTGCGCTTTTGAAGTACATACTTTTTGCAACTCATTAATATTTATCAAATTGATTCTTCTATATAACTGATCAAAATTTTTTTTATTTATTTGAAGTTTATTTTGAAGGACCACAAACTTTAGTGAATAGAATCGAACGAATTCTTAATGAAAAAAGACTTCTTCTATTTATATAAAATTTGCTTATATATAGAGTCAATGGACTGTCCCGTTAACACAGTATTTAGAGTGAAAAATTCATTTTACTATATTTTACATAATATTTTGTAAGAAACTAATCTTTTTGACGAATATTTGTCCGGATTATTTTAATAGAAGATTAAGAAAATCAAGTTTAATGCTTATGTTGAAATATATATTTATTGTAAATCGAGATATAAATAAACATTTATCAAATTGATGACAAATTCAACAAAACAAAACTCTAACGTATTTTCCACATCAGATCATAAATTTTGCCCATAATTTTATTTATAGATTGTGCTTATGATTTCCCCTTCCGTTTGATGCATTGGTAAGTATCGAGACATTTATCATTTTTGATAGCATTAAAAAGAGTGTCCGTTCCCATAGATTTCGCCCATTGAACTGGTGTCCTAAATATTAAAATATAATGCATCATAAATTTAATATCTTTCACTTTGATTGATATGTGAGATTCTTACCACTCGACAACTTTGTAGATCAAGTTTTGAACTAAATTTGTTTTACTATTTTTTCCCTCAGCAGTGAATGTGCAAAACATTTCTTGTAAACACTTTGAGTCTTCTAATGAAGACATTCCATATTTGGTAATAATTTGAAGAATACCAGAACTAAGAAAGATTTGAGTGTTATTGAAATCGATGACATCGGCGTCATATAATTGTCTCTTTTTTCTGCCGACAGTAGCAGTGCTAACAATGGGTACAGTCATGAATGCGGGAACCATTGAAGCCACGAGAATGCCTAACGGAAGTCCAATACCTAGTAATAGGCCTGCAATGCCCGGTCCTAACCATGAAGACTTTGAATGTGAAAGAGAGTCTTCTCCAGAATATCCGTGTCCACCAGATTGTGGATAATAAGGAGACGGATAGTAAGATGGATAATAAGCACCGGTTCCGCCGTAGTATTTCGACGGAAACTTCATATTACTAGTTGTGCCGTAATTCATATCTACATTAGATCCATATTCATTTGTCTCTTCATTAGGTCCATAATCAGCCACTGGAGTCTCGACTTCTGATTGAACTTTTGAGTTATCATTAGATGTCGGCATCGCAGACATATCTGTTCCATAGTAATCATGCTGTGCATAATGTTTGTTCCTATTTCTTGTCGGGTAATAATATTTTCGTCCAATTCCTTCATTTCCATCGTAATAATTAGGTTCCTCTTCATCTTCAGATACGTCATCATAATTAAAATGCATTGTAGGGTGTTTTCCATGTTTAGTATCAGTGGGATTATAGGGTGTACTGAATGATTGAAGCGCGGGTTCACTGTATCCGTTCGATGCCGTGTCATGTGATGAATACTCGCCGTAACGATTATTTGATGCTTTAGGTGTGGGTGTTGTTGAAGTTGATGTTGTTGTTGATGAGCTCGGATATGAATATGTAAACGAGCCTGTTTTGTGGTTTTTGTGTGTAGTCTTTCCGTAAGTTTCTGGTGAATAATAGAAAATATTGTCTGATGCCGGAGAAGAAGATGAACTGACTTTAGGCTTACTCTCAGAAGGAGATGCGCTCATTAAGTCAATTGGTCTATGATTTGCAGCATTAAGTGAAGCGAAATAGTTTGGATCGAACTGTAAACTCCATTCTCCGGGATCGGAATCGACTCGTCCTGATTCTGAATTGATTTCCGTTCGCGCATTCAGTTTTGTAAAGTTATTATTGCTATTGCTTTGGCCAGTCTTACCATTGCGATGAACTATTAGAGTACGTAAACTTTGCTGCTTGTCTGGAGTATAACCGCCAGTATTATTACCGGATGTCAACTTAGGAGAGTCTCCACTCGTTAAAGTTAAAGTCAATGTTAGACAAATGGATAGAGAGGTGATCATAAAATAAGATGAAACACAACTTTGATATAAACCATAGACATTTCGTCTAAATCTAATACCACTCATATCAACAATCATTATCTTTTTATAAGGTTATGTACTATATTTTTAGCAAAAGAAAAACATATAAACAACAACTGAAAGATAAGTGTATTTAGTTTCACATCAATGAAGTATAAAGCAATTCATAGTGTGGGAAAATTCTCACATCGAACATAGTTAGCTTAATTTGCTTATTGTTGATTCTAAAACTCAGACAATATCAAACAAATTGTGTGTTTTTTGTTACACAATTAGTAAGACTGTAACAAAATTCAAACCATTAAAATAACACATTTCAGACATTCTCAGACTGCAATCCTTCAGCCATTGACTGTATTTGTATTACTCTCTTGAGGACTAAACTAATTCACATTGAAATTAAAACAAAAAATTTAAATTTGGTGTCACATTCGCGGAGAACTTGAGGACAAACTTGAAAACATGTTGAGTTGTAATAACTTAGTTTTATTAACACTAATGAAAATGATGACTTACAAGTGTTGATTAGAATGTTTGTAATATCAATTTATTATACTTGACTCGAAGTGTTTGTTGAGAGGCTAGTTATGTCATTGATTCTGTCTCTTATATAGAGACCTACATTAAACCTAAGTTATCGCATGCTTGACTCTCAATGAAGTTTTATCAAAACATCAATGCTTGGGAAGAGACAAATGCAGAGAAAATTCTAAAGAATGAAACATTAGTATTGTATGTTTATTACAACACGTATCGCATCATATATTATTACTTTAGCCCAAAACTAGGATAGGGGTCACACTATTTCATTACTTTATGCCCTTTACCTTTTCTTAACGATAAATCTTTCAGCCATAAACCTGTCTCTATTATGTATTAACCTTACAATCGCTTATTTTCTTCCTATTCTATTGCTCTTGAAAGCTCTGTTATGCAAATAACTCAATGTATAAAATATTAAGAATTTTCTTGAGATATAAATCTGTCACAACAATTAGAGCTTAATATTTTCATATGTTTTACTATTATTCTTTGCGGATATGAAGTTAGGGTTCATATTCTTCTACTGTAGTCTTGCTTTTATGCTTAGTTATTCACCCATTAATGAGTATTTTTAATTTAAATAATTCAACATTAATTAAGAACAACATTTTTCAAAAGTTTATGATTGCAATCTTAATTTAATTTTCATTTAATCTCTTTTCACTTTTACAATCCATTCTCAGAGAGCTTTTTCAATTTCAAAACACATCCCAATATTTTTACTTATTAAACAAATATCGAAAGTAGAATTTTTTCGAATAAAATAAGATTCTCAATGAAGGGATAAGTTATGGAGAAAAACAAGTTCCGCATCAGTTAAGAAATCAAAATCACAGTAACCTTATATGTTATGATATTATTTGAAATCATGAACTGCTATGAACTGTTTGATATATTCTTTTTAATATTAGTGTTTATGAGTCGCACCCATTTTTAGATAATATAATTCAATTTTCAAAATAATTTATTTGATCTTTTGAAATTAATTAATATCGAACTTAATTTTGATTTCGTATTATTGATGGCTAATATTCCGAAAGCTTTTTCATTTAATAGACCAACCCTTTAATTATTTGATCGGAACTTTGATCATCTATTCCACGCCATTTGAGATAAATCAGGCTTTAATTTGAATACCACTTAGTCAACAAAATTAAAATTTTCTTTTATTATAAGAGGTATAGGGAAATAATTTTTGTTCTGATTTCGCAATTATTAAACAGCTTTGAGCTAATAATTTTAATAAATAAAAGATTAAATAAGAATATTGTTTAATTTTTCTAAGTGCTGATTTTTAAAATAAAAATTTTCATTAAATGATTGAAAGTCTGGGCTAAATATAGTATTAATGATAATGATTTTTGAATTGACTCTGCATAAAAAATAAATTAAAACTGAAATTTGTTTAAACAAAATATGTAAAATTAATGGAACCAATTTAAATAGCAATTCATCAGAAGTATTTTTTAAAAGAAGAAAATAATCTGTGTAGAAGAAGAAAAACTAATAATTTTCTAAATAATGATTGAAATATAATTCAAACACATTTGATTTATTGAATCATTAGCATTCTCTGGGGATATTCATGGCTTAATTTGATAGCAGTTTCAAAGTATATGCATAGTTAATATATCGCTCAAATAACTTTTGTCTGTGCTCTTGAGCAGAAAATAATTAATCTTGGTCATTGGAATGCAACCATTAATAATTTGATTTATTATATGAATACTTTAGTGATAGATAGAACTAATATTGAGGAATAATCACTCTTAGTTAGACTCCTTCTATTTGATTTCTTTATTGTTGTTAATACCGGTAGTGAAGTGACTTTTCCGCGACCATATTTTTCAACTATTATTTTTTCTTTCTCAAGTTGTATCGCTTCACAGCCTTATAATTCAAAAAGTAGACTCGTTTGAGCTCTCAAACTACTCAACTGTGCCGAATAAAACAATCATTATATATAAAGGTGAAAAGCTTTTGTTTAACTTATTAATTGAGCCTTTATTCCAAAAAATCCTCCTTCGAAGCCTCAAAATATTAAAAAGGCATATAAGAAATATCCACTTCTAAGCATTGATCATCAGTTCTATCGTAAGAATCTTAATTTTTATCAATGAAATTGATGAAGATTATATAACACAATGAAATATGTGACAGGTTTTCAAACTTGATATCTCTGAGAAAAAGTTAAAAACTTTTAATATGTCTAACAAACAAAATAAA
>JAQFXV010000133.1:0-34376 GCA_034694065.1 Camisia spinifer
AAATAGTTCTGTAACTAATCGAGAAAGAGTCAAAATAAAAATTCAATTCAATTCAACATTGAGACTGTATTTTTCATGAATTTTCACTGATTTTTCAAAGAAAATATACGTCTTTCAACGATTCTCTGTTTTGGGTCGAATAGCTCATAAATACTTAATCGGCTGAAATTTGGTCGATATAGACTATCCCATTCATTTAATTAAAAATCTTTATAATTCAACTTTAATACCACTTATTAAAGGCTTAATACAGACATGATAACAAAAATGCTTTACAGGTAGGTCTATATCTTTCTAAAGTTCTCGCATAATTTTAAATTTAATTGTACATAAAATGTCTTGTATTGTTAATAATGAATGAATTTTTAGTAATAATATCTATTATTTTTCTGTATTGGAATTTCAATTGATTGAAAAAATTAATCACTAGGGATGGTTTTTAGTCCCTTATAATTAAGTTTTAGTCGCCTAAAATAGTCTCTAAAAATAGTCAAATAGTCCCTTAAAAAAAAGTCTTTTTGGGATTTTTAGTCTTTTATTTTTAAAAAATTCTTCATTCAAACGAAATTGAGTACAAACATTCTTAAGAATAATTGAGATCACAAATATTTGTCAAATTAGTTTCGGTAAAACGCAAACGATTATTACGAAGAATAGACTTAGATTGTGAAAATATTGTACACACTTGACAATAGAGGACTTTTACATCTGTGCTAAAGCAGTCGCCAAACACTTTGATATAGTTATTCAATTTAACTGATTAGTTTTAATGCTATTTTCGGCATTTTTATAATAAACTAAATGAGTATTGATATAAATATTGCACTTTGTTTTGAATTTAACTCGAACTTATAAATCAATTCATATACAACATGCTAAAAAGGCATTTATATTCATTTTACCTGAAAATAGTCTCTAACCCCCCAAATATTCCCTAATAGTCTTTTATAAATATGGTTCAATCGACTCATTTTGATGTCATATTAGACTTGAATCAAGTCTAAACCTCAAACAAAAAATAGGTTTAATACTAAAAAACCAACCTTATTAATCACTTATTCAAGTATTTAATTCTTCACAATATGAGCTCATATTAATGGTCATTCTTGTTTTATCTTCAAATCATCAAATTTGTTCTTTGTTGAAATATTTCTGTTTCAAAAAAAATTATCTCAGAAAACAGCAGAGTTTTTAATTTTCGAAAAGTAACCGATTTATCTTTAAAAAATTGGAGATTCCCGACCGATTTGAACTTTGAAGCCCTGACGATCTAAGCACTCATCGAAAAGCATCGTCTTATTATCTTCCGATTATCATAAGTTAGTTTAATTCAAAGTTCTATCTCTGAAAATTTGATTTTAATTTCAATAATTATGACCTAACCTTTTGTATAACATAAGGTCTAAACTTATACTTAATCATGATCTACAATCCATTATTTTCAAATAATTCTATCCATAATTTATATTAATATAATAATTAATCTGTAATAAAGTCTTAATTTTTTTTCATTAATATATCAATATTAATGGAATAATTACTGCATTGAAATCAAGTAAATGTATAATTCATATCTCTATAGCCTTCATAAATATTTTCAAACAAGCATTTTATTTGAAGATAACGAAAAAGTGCATTGAAGTAAAGTTCAAAAATAAAAAACGAGGTTTTATTATACTGTTGCACAACATTCAACCCTTTCAGTAAACTTGAATAGATTTAAGTTGAAGTAATAATTGAAATACACGTTTTCTCATTAGAAAAAAAGACAAAATGGTAATTAGTGTTAGTGTTAGTTAATAAAGAATTTGATTTAATACCTACGTAATAGTCAATAAAGAAAGACAAACACTTTAATCTATAGTTTATTATCATTAATAAACATATCATAAAAATTTTCATCAAAACAAATTAGTCAATGAGTATGAGTTAAGCACCGGCAAGATCTGGCTTTTATAATACTTATTCATTGAATTGTATGAAAAAATATAATAAGTTTTATGTTATCGTCATTACTACACTCGAGGTGTATCACGGCTTCCAAGATTTCATTCACAAAAATATGTCATTCACTATATTTATTACTTTCTGAATCAAGTGTTGGGAATGCCTGAAGCAGAAAAAAGTTATTATGCAATAATGACTCAACTTTAATCTTAAATAAAAAATGAATCCTAACTTTCGACATTTTTTCCAAAGCTATCTTTAACTTTGAAAAAAGTTCACATATAAATGAATGGCTAAGAAAGTCCTTGATTTTAGCTGTGTTGCAATAACCAGTCTGTCATTAAAAGGAGAAGTCATAATATTGGAAAGTTGTCAGAATATATTCCTAAAAGTGATTGTTATTGCAATTGTAAAAAACCGGTTCTCCAAAAAAAGTTCAGAGCATCGAATATTTCACTTTTCTCAAGACTCGAAAAATTGTAAATATTAAAAGTTGTACTCATATTACCTCAAGCTATCTCTTTGTCAAATGAATACCTTTTTAAAAATCAAAACCAATTAAAATCATCTTAAACTTTAACTATATCTAAATTGATTCCTTCATTAAAAATAAGTTCTTTTTCAGTTTTATCTCAAAAATATTGAAGCAAATTATAAAATAATTTAAACAAAACTTTTATTTGAAACGATCTTAAGTTTTAAGTAAAAATATGCTTAAAATTGATATTATTTTTTGGTTTAATGTCTTACAAGTGGAGACTCTCTGAGCCATTCATAAAAGTTATATTCTTGAGAAGCAGACAATATGCCATCAAATATAAGAGAGAGAGAGAGAGAAGAGAGTAAAGTATAAACTAAGAGGCTTTGAGACAGAGGAGGGGTCGTGTCTTCCAACACATGCGCATCATTGCATTCAATTGAAGTTTCTTTACTATACAGTGTCTGCAAATATCTCAATGAAAACTTTTGCCTCAATGAACACTATCAACAATTTATGTATTTTTATTTTTACCAAATAATAAATTTATTCTCTATTGAACTACATATCAATCTAATGTCTATTTAAGTCTAAATATATCTTAAAACAGTTTATTAATAATTACATTATTTCTTCTCATAACTAACACTGTTTTAAATCATTTTTTGAATACAAGTTTAATAAAAATATTGATATTTAAAGTTTAAGTTAAAGACTGAGTCAAGAGTGCGAAAGAGAGGCGCCGGAGACGGGCCTTAAGATTGTGTTTAACGGTAAGAAAATCTCTGGTTTGGGACATAAGTGACGACTCCCTTATTGCCAGACTTAACATAACATTGAATGTAAACTAAACCTTATTATACGTTATTTTCTCTCTTATACTAAATTCAGTGTTTATGTGAGACTCAAATCATTACTGAATATTCATTCACTTTTATTATCATTAACTAATTATTTCATTCATTTTAAGTTTATTATCACTAAAACTATCACTTTTTCAATATTAAAGTTAAATATAAAGTATTATTTCAACAAATTGTTCAAAAATGTCTAATATTTTGTTCATTTATTAAATCTTAATAAAAGTCTAAAAAGCTTTTGTTTAACAATTGATAAGTATTTTAAAATATTTGAATAGACTTTTCTCTAATTCATTCAAATAAACGAATAGTTTAAGTAATTCAATATTTAATGTCTTTTTTGAACACAAACACCGCATATCTTAAGATTGTTTTTATCTTCAATTTTTCTCAATAAGTAAATGAATAATACATATAATGATTCATTTCTTATATATTTATTAATTCTCTGCTTAAACAGTATTATTATTAGTAATTATTCATCAATTCATTAGTTTTCAAATTATCTAAAGTTTTATCATTTAATAAATTATTGATTTTCTGATTATTCAAACATTAAATAATAGACTTATTTATCTTCGAGTTGAATAAACTGTTGAATTAATTGAATTAATTTTGATTTTACAGTTATTAATAAATATGGAATTAGAATTTGATAGCGATTACGGCAGTCCTGAATCAGAAAAATCATTTTTCCAGTTCGACAATAATAATAATTTTGGTAAAGACTATAACAACAATTCAAATAACGATAAAGAAATGCCCGGAAAAAAGCGAATTCCGAAAGTAAGAGAAACTTTTTTTATTCCAAATATTAATGTTATTAAAAAGAAGAAAAAATTATTCATTGCTTTACACAATATAGTTATGGGTATTATTATTATTATTTTGAAAATGAAAATTTTAGGTCAATCTGAGAGGGAATAGTATTTATTGAATCAGAAAAATATTCTTTTAGATTATTATTTCTTCACAGTGTGTGAAATGTCGGTTAGGAGTTCAGGTTGAGGGTCGAGTTGTTCGGTCATTAGTCGCAACTTATTCTTCGTTTTCTTACTATACTATGTTATACAGTAGTCTTTTTGAGAGCGCTTTCGCTCAATGTTGGGGACGATTACTCTTTTTTCTACTGTAGTTGAGCTGAAGCTGAGTTGAGGCGCCTTTAAAACAGTTGCTGTGAGAAAGTAATGCCGATCGTAATGTTGAAGTTGTTTTTAAAAGGAGTCGAATAAGACTTATAAGTCTTGTAAAATCAGTGGTCCGTTCCGTTCAAATGTCAAGAGTTAGAGGTCTAAAGTCTGAGATGACTCTATGGGAGAATTTGTTTTAAACAGTGACCAACTCTTGAGAAACCACTTGTGATGATATTTAATGCCATAGTTTTGTTGGATTCATAGCTTGTAATTCGATCGTAAGGAACGAATACTACTTTAGTGAGCAATCAAAACCCGCTAATAAAGTGAGGTCTGAGAAACCAACTGTTTCTTTGTTCCACTAGTGGTTCACTTGTTTTTTGTACGAAACAATTCCCATAAATTCAAAGCAGAAGAAACTATGCATTCAGTTATAAACACAGAGCGAGTGCTTATGTTTTTAAAAAAGCTAAATAACAATATCAAGCGCTTAACATTTCACAACGACTCTCAACAGTATGTTCTCTCTTATTATGTTTACTTTGTTTTTACTATGAATAGCGTCTATTCGAAGGGGAATGCAATCCAAAAACACAAATAGAGAACTTTGTTCTAACACTGACTGTAAGAATGGTATAGCATTCTAATGGTAAACCATACGACTGGCAATCATTCACAATAATTCATAGCAATATAATATACATCACAGGTGGATGTGAACCAGTGATACACACATTCTCTCTCTCTCTCTCACATTCTAACTCTCTATTATACTGTCTTCAGTCTATACAATAATAACTAATGAAAACCACAATATAAACAAATTAACCCCATCTCTCATTTCGAGTCTATTAAACATTAATTTTTATTTTTGAAAATTTTTGATCAAATTTTAGGTTCAAAAGTATTTTAGTTTTGTTTCTTTGTCAATGATTGAAAGAATACCTAATTTTAATAAATGAGTCATAGTTTTAATAAGAATGTAAGATAAAGTAAGTTATTGTGAAAGCATAACATGATCTAAAGTCTGGCGCATCTCCCGTCCGGTCCCGGTATTATTCGACAAATAAGCAATTTAATGAATATTATACTTTTATGATAGAAGTAAATTATAACTTCCGTCGACTGAGACCAGGCGCTCATTTAATAGCAATATTTGGCTATTCAGGCATAAGGGGAACGCATTTCTTTGTTTTTAATGCATATTCAAAGAGGGTATGTGTGAGAGTATGTGAGAGAGAGAGAGAGTCTGTCTCTGTGTTGTGAGTTGTGGTCAAATAATATGAAAAAATAGTTTCGCTTAAGTAACTTACTATAAGTTTAGTGTCTCTCTCATGCGTAACCGTTGGTTTGGCGAACATTTCTAATGCTGTGGTTTTAAATCTCTCTCTCAGGGAATATTATTTCCGGCGGAGCACTAGTTCTCTAGTGTTGGCTCACTTTTAGATAAAGACTAAATTGATGAAAAAAATGATAGTTGTCTCGTATGTAATGAACTTGACTTCTTGTGCACCCATTTTTGTTTAGGCAACAGATTTATTCAAAAACAAGAATTCCTAACATATGATACTTATATTAGATATGAATTTATTTTAGACCTATTTCTAAACTTCTTTCGAAATCTGAGTGTCAATAAAGTGTAGTGGAGTTTAACTCATTTGAAAATAGCTTATACTCTGATATTAAATCCAAAAGTTAAGTTTGATATCGTGTTGCAATCGTTTTACTGATATTTCTTCTAAATTTGTTTATCATCAAATATAATGGAAAATTTGGACTCAAATTTCGCAATTAATACAATCATTTTATGAGTCAGTCATGTATTTAATCACAATCTAATACTTAAATCAAGTCTAAAACAGTCAATAAGAATAGTCTTAAACTAAAAGTTTTAAATTATAAACTCAAGTAAAACAAACACAATTAGTGAGACGTAAATAAAAATAGAAAAATTATATACAGACTATTCTAATTGTGAAATAAAAATATTTATATGGTATCAGATTTTTTGTTGTCTTACTTTTTGAACTGTATTATGAAATAGTGATTCATGAGTAGAACTATTTATTACTTAAAATTGAGATGAATTGACAGTAAAAGCTATTACTTTTCGTTAATTATACCTCTATTATAGTATTAGACTTAAGTCTAATGTTCTGTAGCCACTAATGAAGAACTTTGAATTTGTTGAATACTGACATCTGTAAAGACACAAATGTTTCTGTAGTGTGTTCTCGACGTAATGTTACGCCGAATGAAGATCTAAATTCATAGATAAACTGCTTTTGTGTAAACAAGAGACTTATTTGGCAGTCATAACAGATTACGTACTTTAGAATCTATGAAATTGCAAACTTTGTGATCCAGCGCAAGATCTCTGTCTGTCTTATCTCAATAGAAGTTCATTTCTTAGGCATAGAAACAGGCTCTCTATCATTATTATTATTTTATTATTATTCTCAATTCAATTCATGCTCAACAACATTAAGATTTCGTATTTGTTTAACATGAAATTTTGCCAATTCTTTTGTCCTCAATTATCGGTAAGAATAATAATAACGTTAGACGACATTCACATTAATTTATCGATATCTCGACTACTTTCCACTCATTCGTGATAAACAGACAGTTTGGGGCCTTTTTGTGTCATTATGTTCGCTAATCAGTTATAATTTAATTGTCTAGTCTGTGAACTTTAGAACATTATATGATGTCATTTTGATACTATGCTTCCTCATTAAATACTATTCAAAAGCACATTCATATGTTTTACTTCAAATCATTTCTGGGCTTCAGTCAAACTCTTCTAAATACGTCATTTTTCTTCACCCAACCAAACAGTTATATCTTTCAATTCATATAATATATGTTCAAATTAATTGTATTATTTTTTATTCATTTTGTTCTTATCATGTGTTTATTCATTTCACTACATCTTTGGCTTTATATGTTTTTGTCGTTTTGACTCTATTCTGATTATTAGTTTAAATACGACTTGATTTGCATTCGATCTATCAATTATGAAATTAATATTTAATATTAAGTTTAATGAATTTTATTGATTATTAAACATAAAGTAATCATTTTAAAAATTGCTTAATTGAATATTTATGATAACCTTAAGATAAATTCATATTAAATATTAGAAACTTTTAGTTTTGATTAATATTAGTTTTAATGTTAACACGATATTATTGAATAATTAAGTAACTTATATAAGTGTTATCATGTCGTTGAGTCGTTTCTCTCAAAGTTATTTTTTATTTTTTTGATTAACGCCGACTCGACTATAATTCTTCTTATTTGAGATTCGCTGAGTATGTAATTTATCGACATTAGAGTAGTCGAGAGGGTGGAGGTTATAGAGTTCTAGATATTTATTATGTGAGTGGGGAGTGATTATGAGGGGATTCATTCAATGAGTAGAATAGACCGCTGTTTTATAACCCAATATCTGATTATTATCCTTGCACTGCATCAATACTATAGTTATTGTCAATACAGGAGCAAAATTATAGCCCTTCATAGCATTTCATGTTATGTTCAACTCATGCTTCAGCTGAGGTTTTATGGGAAAGTCGTTTTCAATCTAATGCAATACAACTATAATAGGCTGTATTGAGGGTAGAGTTAAGTTATATCACAATTGAAAGCCATTTGAAGCCATATCACACCAATTCTCATAGATTTGGCGCAGAAGTCATTCTAAATCCTATTAAACGAATCATCATTTCTTTCAATTCATAACTTTAATCATATTCAGACTATTCTACAGAATAATACTATAATAAGTTATTCTTAAATAATTTATTAGCGAAATATTTTTTCCTCATAAATAGATTAAATAAATCCATTTGAATAGTCTCTTATTTATTTAAAGTCTAATATATTATGGCTTATTATGAACCTAAGGTTCAGCTCTACATAAAATGTGCTCAACTTTGAGCTTAAGGTTTAGTTAACGCTCTATTTAATGGACTCGTAATACACTTTCTGTTTGATCTTATCTCAAGTGTTCAGCGCTTCTGTCATTCAGGGAAAAGATGTCATCTATTTTTTAAAATATAAAAACCACTAAAATATCAATTTTAAACCATAAAAAGCTGAATAAAAGCTTTAATTTTTTCTAATTTAAATCTCGGTTATTAATGATTTTGAAAAAACTTTGAAATTCAAGCTGAATACTAATCGATACAGATTTGAATTCAGGTTCTATAACAATAAATCATTTGATGGCAATTGTGATTAGAATGAAAACAGTATACTTATAAAGTTCATTGAATAGTATTGAGTGAAGATCATTACGTTTTCACAATTTCTCCAAATAATAGCCTGTCTTAAAAAGAGAGTTGTTTTGAAAATCCGAAAACAAGAAAGATAAAAACAAAAGACAAGTTTCTATGAATGATACTAGAGTTGATCTTTAGAAAAGTTAAATCAGAAGATAAAACATTTGAATGTGTAATGTTATGAAAGGAGAATAATGATGTTAGAAAGGCCTTATGTGACCGCCCATTTGGGCCATAACCACCTGGGGCTCAGCTTCAGGTGACTGCTAATCCACTAGAGTTCCCACGGTTTGCATTGCGTGCCCTTCATGTCTATGATGTCTATCCATATTATGTTTAATCGGGGGAGAACTCAAACTGATGTTGAGTTTTGGGGAGAGATCATTCAGATTGTAGTCATAGCAGTCTAACTGTCCTTTACATGTATAAGAAAAGATATTTTTGAGTTCATAGCACCTCAACTCAAAGGGTCACCTCATTTAACGTTAGGCTCTATTGACTATATTGACAAAATCGAGAGTCAGAGAGAGAGTAAGAGAGTCAGAAAGAGAGTCGAGAGAGACCTGTGTCCATATGTATGGTGGAAAGCATTAGTAGTAGCAGTAATTTAAAACCCCTCCGCCTCAAGAATATGGAGTAGACTAGAAATAAGAACAGCTGTGATATTGGTGTAGTAGTACTTATAAATTGGTTCCCACAACACCACCGAATAGCTCATAGCCGTACATCACATGACTTGTGTATCTTTTTCTTTGGGCTAATTTTAGATTACTTTTTTGAAGGAAAAAACTTGATATTGGCTATTGCTTGAGGAATACAAATGATCACTTTTGCCCTTTAAATATTCAACTGTTAATAAATTTGTTTTCAGAAGAATCACTTTTCCCTTATAGCTAAACAGTAGCTCTTTTTATAATTACAGCAAAAGAACGCATGATGTCTAATGTCTGTTGAAGTTGAAGCAAAGCTAATTGATTGCATTATAATTTTATTTTTACTATTACTATATACGTGACTCACTTTAATGTAAACTTAATTTATGTGGGAATACAACCAAAATACAGATTAAATACTAACTAAAACCACATCAATGAAGTAATTCTAAATTTTTATCACCAAAAGTTCGATTCATTTCCAATAATGAGAAATGATATCCACTTTTAAGCTATTAAAACAGATTAAGTTTCGCTGCATTTTCTCTATAATTTATTTTGATTGCAGATCAAGTTTGAAATGGATTTTTTGCCCCGACGTGATCATAAATGTAATGCAATCAGTGGTGCAAATACTGGCGATGAGAGTAAAAGAGAGGTTTCGATAAGCGATAATGAGCTGCCATCACCGCCGTCTAGATTATTGAGCTCTATGCAAAAAGTTCCCTCAATCAGCGACCTCTCAGAGGAGAGCTCATTAGGTAAGTCTCTATACACTATACATACTTCTTATTAATCATTAATACCATTTCAATACTTTAAGCATTAATCTTATTAATCGCTATTTATTGCCAATCATTTGATCGTTGCATTTGACACCTTATTGCCCAATCAAATACTATTTAATCACATTAAATAACAATTTTAATTCTTTCAATTAATGATGCATTTCACAATTTTAGCGCTTTAATCACTCGTATATTTAAAAAAGAAGTTACTCTTCTTTTTTCTCTCAATTATTTTCCATATTTTAATTCCTTTCATTGAGAATAAACTATAATTTATTTTTGTTCACACACTTATTAAATCAATTGATTAATTATTTATTTTAAAAAGTTCAATGAATTTGAAGTTTGCCCTTAAAAATAAGTTAAAAATTGACTATTGATTCAAAATATTAAAAACTTTTTTCAATCTCTAATTGAGAAGAAAAATGAGTTTAAAGTTAATTGGAAAACATGACAATATGATTGATATTGATTTCGAAATATTAAATATAATTTCTAGCCATAAAATAAAAAATACTCATCGAATACAAAAATAATAATTTTGCTTATGTTTTGAAGAAAAACTTAGTTTAAAAATGAATAACTGAATAATGATTTATTTATCATATTGCAAAACAGTTTTAAACTTATTTTTGTTGTCTAATAGAGAGTCGCCTTTTTGACTATGGCTTCAGGGAATTTGACTGCTCTTGAGTTTCGTGAAAAAAACTCATTAAATGATAGTTAAAGCAGTTTTTTAGCTTCAAATTTGAGTCATTGTTTAGAATGATTTGAAACTTAGTTTAATAAAGAGTAACATTAATTGAGTGAACGTTCTATAAAGTTTGTTACTTTATTCAAAACTAATTCATATAATGAGTCAATTATAGACTTCATCTAATTTTGATTGCCTGAGGGCGAGAGTGTAGGCGTTTGAGTAAAAAAGTTGGCACAGCTGTTAGTTATTTATTGTTGAACTGACTCAGCGCTTATGTTTGATATTCATTTTGTCCTTCGTTTGAGCCGTACTTTTTTGTCCTTTCGAACTGAAGAAGTTGATGCCCCCTTCGAGGCAGCGTTCAGTTACGCCCACTTTTCTTGTCCTTCTCTTTACTATTTTCTTATTCATAGATATAAGATATTGTCGAAGTCTCATAAGTGTGTTCTCTCTCTAATTTGTTCGTAACCTTTTTTACGCACTGCTTATGAATTGCTAAAAGAAAACAACTTTTTATTACAATTGCAAAATTATGATAAGAAGGGTCTAAAAGGAAAACATGTCTCATATTTTCATTTTAAGTTTTGCATTATTTTTCTATTTCTAATAAATGTTTTCTCGTTATGTGAAAGCAGTCTTGACTTCATAAAACATTTGAACTTTATTTTGAAGAAAAAAAAATTTAAACTCAAGTAATTTTCCTGAAACTTAAACTTAATGAAAGAATAAATTGATAACTACTGCTGAATAAGATAACACGCATTTCCCCCCAATTCTCAGCTCCTTTAATGTGGAAAAATTTCTCTCAAAGTCTTAATATAAACATTTTTGATGGCTATAAATTTTAATAATTTACACCTCATCTCCAGCTGTGAGTCTTATTAAATATGAGTAACGAATCGGCACTTTCGATGTCACAAAAAATTGATAGCAACCGGATTATCACGTGGTGTTTTTCTGGTCATTATTTTGCAATATTTTTGTTTTACAATTACTTATCTAAATAGAAACTATTTTTAGCTCATTTTATGAATCTGTGGAAACTGTCGAACAAAGATAACTCTCTTCTTATCTACACTTTCAACACTTATCAATTTGAAGCCACTTTTCTTGAGCTTTCAGTTGACAATCATTGTTGAGTACGCTTTCATTTCTCATTTATCAATGTTTGTGCACATTATTTGAGTCTTTGTAGGCAAAACATTCACTAATTTAAAGGTTTTTAAGTATGTATTGATCCAAACAATCTGTTGAATTTATTATTGATTTTATTCATTTTTATGATCTTATATTAATGATCAATCTTTTATCGTTTGTAATATGAAAATAATTCTATATTTACTCAAAAAATTGAGTCAAGTCTGAGCACAAAGTTTTTTATAATCAGTTTATTTCGATTATTGGTATAAAAACTGAAAACTTGATTGGTATCCAACAAAAATTGTATGATTAAAGTTAGGGCCGTAATAATGAAAAGCATGAAAAGAGTAAACAAACATTTTTAGGATTTTTCCAGATTATTAACATTTTTGTCATTTCTTTTGTATTTGAACACAATATCAACTAAAACTCGTTTGAAAGCTTGAATAGTTTATTAGCCCTATTAGTGAACCAGTCTTTTAATTGTTTCATTTTAATAATAAATTCAATATTCAAATATTTTCGCATCAATCAAAATAAATAAAGGGTTATTTTCAAAGCAATATAAATGGATAGATATTTTGTTAATCAAAGTTCCATCAAATAAAATATAATGTCTTAATAAAAAAAAATATTCAATTTTCAACCATCAAAAATGAATTGAATGAAATAAGTTTACTATTCATCTGCACTTAATTTTTAAACAGTTTTATTGTTAGTCTTTTTCTGAATTTGAAAAAATGAAAATTTGTCTATTGAAGAGATAAGATGACGTCTACCGTTTGCTTTGGAATTCGGTTTTTTATGTTCTTTAATTACTTTTTGGTTGCAAACACTCAGTACATGAACAGGTATTTAATTTCTTGAAAAGATGTCTATTCAGAGAAAAAGTTGTTTTGCTTTTTTAAGTGAATAAAGTTAGACATTGTTTTGAATTTAGTGAAAGTACGAACCAGTTTTGATTGTGGTTCAAGAGCTCAACTTTATATAATTATACAACAAATGCTTTCTATTGATGTGTTGGTCCACCAAATATAGCATTAAATTTGATACAAACTCTAACCTTGGAATATGAAATGGGAGACAACTATATGAGTAACAAAAGATGCCTTTCGAATAGTAAAGACATAAAATACAATACTTTTTAGCTTATTATCTCATGAAGTGATTGCAATTATAGTTTTACTTATGTCTCATGCAATTATGAGAGTGATAATTGGGTATAAGATTTATATGCGTTTATCTCAACCTTAAATTCACCAAATTATCTGTTCACATTTCCTTCAAGTCAATCATTTAATAAATAAAAGTTATGCCTTAACTAGTTTTCAAATACTTTTTAATTATTTTAAGATTCAGATTCTCAACTGATCACTTTTAACCTATCATTACTCACATATTTATCTCAATCCTATTCATAATCACTGCAAATCCTAAATTTTAAGCGAAGTCAAAAATACTAATCATTACATAAAGTTTAATTATTATTTATCGTTTTGAGTTCATATGTCATTATAAATATGTCTGCATTGATAAGAAGAAAAAATAATATAAAATAAATAAGAATTGAATCGTAAGGCAGACAAGAGCTGAACACTTTTAAAAATTGATAGTATTAAAAATACTTTCACACCTTCTGTTCTTGAAAGGGCGGCAATATTTCAATGAACTTGTAATGTATTTTACAAAATCATTTTTTTCATCAGCTCTCAGGATATAAAAGCTTGTTTTAATTCAGATGCCTTTAAACTAGTGATGTTTCGCTTATTATAATTTTATTTAAACTGATTTTTGATTTTCAAAATCAAAGCAACACTACTTTCAACTGTAATTGTGTTTCTTTAGTGTTCTTCTACTAGTATTTATTTAGAAAAAATTGATAGCCTAGGAATGCAAATATTATCGTAACTAAAATACTCTTGTTTTGCATTTAAGTATATTTTGTCAGTCATTATATCAATTCTTTTACATCATTCGTCAATCACTTGAGTTGTATTCATATTATATGAGCTTAACATTCATTGAATATATGATTCAACACTTGATATTGACTAATGTTTTCATAATTACGAATTTTGATTCTTTGTATTATTCGTTATTCAAATCTTATAATAGTTAACGAGAAGTATTAATTTTATTTGAATTTCGGTCTTGATCTCAAAAAGTATTAATAATAAGTGATTTGTAATGTTTATAATTATGGTCTAAATCTAAAGCTTCATTCATTTCAAAAGCAATGTTCGTATAATTTCGAAAGTGTTTTAACGCTTTTTACAGTTTCTTTATTTTTAAGCAATTATTTTCTATTCTATAATTAACGTATGTTTAAAAAACATATAATTTCAAACATTTGGCTGCGTTTAAATATTTTCAATGAGAATAATGTTTGGAAAATATTATGAAATAAATCTAAGGTGAATAATAATTAAAAGAATTATTATTCGACACTGAATATAAATAATTCAAAACTGATTCCAAGACTAGAATCAAAATGAAGTGAATTTGGGTGTCATCAACACATTCACTAACTCTAAAAGACTTTCTGAATGTAATATTTGATTATTAGTTATATGACTTCAATTTTCCCATAGCCTTGAAATATGAAATTGCCTGAAGGCATGCTTTTAAGAATTATTATAAATAGTTCATCTTTTAATGATCACAACTTTTACTTAAAAAGAAAAACTGAATTCAATTTTTATTTGTTTAACATTTTCCCAGATGTGCCACAATTTGATTCATTAGTTCTCATTATTTGATAGTAACTAATAAATAGATGACTTTTAACAACTATTTTTCATATTATTTTTGCACATAATTTTAAAATGCTAATGAACTTTACATCTGTACGAATATATGCTTTTATAAAATATTATACCACTAATGGCAACGATCGAGTCGTCGCGTGCGAGAAATGGTTATCATTGAAACGGTTCAACTCAATCAACGTTTTGATGTATATTATAAATGAATAGAAAGCAAACAACTTCATAAATAATATTAATTTAGTGGTAGTCATTCTCAGCAACAATTTTATTACTTTATAGTCACATAATTTCTTTTTAACGATCAATAAAAAAATCGAATCATTCCAACTCATAATCGATGAAACGCTCGACTTCTGGGAAAACCAAACTATTAAATATTGCTTACAATCTTTTTTATTCAGATTTTCGCTAAAATCTATTCAAATTTTCTCAAATTCTTATTTAAATTCTAGAATTAATTTTTAAGATTTAAAAAATATTTAAACTTTAAAATAATTTTCACTCAAATTTAATTGAATGATAACCAAAATGAGTAAATTATGTGAAAAATGAACGCATGATTACTCGATTATTGCAAACATATCGATATTTAATGTAAATTATATATTATTTGTTGAACTTTTCCTTGAATATGAATTCACTTCCAATTAATTATAAACAAATACGAACTCAAATTACTTTGTATTTGAAAAATGAGTTATTCTGCAAATCTTTACTTGAATTATAAAAATTAATATTTATATTATTGAGCCAAAGATATTGTGACTAAAGAGCAAATCTTGAGAAGCAATTAATAGCTTATACTTATATTTCAATATAATTATCATTAATTATGTTTTAAATGTAATTTTATGCTTTCAATCAATTTTGATAAATTGGAGAAAATACTATTATAGAGAACGATGTGATGCTTAGAGATTATTATTTTTAAGTTTGGCAATCACTAGAAGCACAGATTTTGCTGCTTCTAATTATGTTGATGTCTGATTTCAAACTAAATGCTAGATGTAGTTTGAATTTGGGATCGCTGTCATCATCGCCAGTAAACACTGTTTCCTTCCTCAGGAACACAGAGACTTGCAATGTGTTGATACTGATAAGAGAAGTTACTGTAACTCCACTTATATTAACTATAAATTATATTTCGTTATATGGGCTCAACTAATCATTACTAACTATTCAACTATTAAACTATCCATTTTTAAACAGAATAGTCTTCTATAAAACTGTGTAAATGTGTTGATTTGAGTCAATTGAAAACTTTTCTTTTAGTCTGCAGTACTTTTCAAATCTATAACAATGCGATGCAAAGAAGTTTTTGTTGAAAAAGTGTAGATGAAAAAAGTAAATGATGTTTTGGCGACTTATTTAAATAAGGTTTGTCCACACCCTTCCAAAATAAGAGCTTTATTGTTTGAATAGCTATTATAATTGAACAACACTAGAATATCAGAGTATTTATTTGTTGTGCATCAGTGAAAGTGAATAGTTCTGCTTTTCTTATTTTTCACAAGTGACTGAGCTCTGGCTGTGGGCTCTATCTTAATGAACATCATTTTTTGCTTCGGACACTCCTTTTGATGCAAATTTAATGGTCTTCACTCATCATCGTTTTCATCTGACAAAACACAAAACTCACAAAAGTAAACGGATAGCACTTTAAAGTTGGGACACAATGTCCTCAATATTATAACTATCTCTTTAACTCTTATAATATATTTTAAGTTTTTTTATACATTACTTGAGAACTTTATTTAATGTAATGCTTTCAGTATTAAAGTGATGAATCGATTTGAAAATATTCGTTTAGAGTTATGGCAAGCGTTTTAGTTAGCAATAACTCAACTCAAGTATTTTCAAAAACTCATTGCTTTCAATCATATATAAGAATATTGATAATTGACATAATATAGAGCTTGTTTATTGTCAGTAATTTTCCAAAGCTTACACACCAATTAACTTCATTTGACTCATATTTTTATTTAATTATTGCTTAACTTACCAAATGATATAGCCTTTTATGACATCGAAGTATACTTAAAATGTCTGCAGCTTTTAATCATTGATAATATCTATTCTATTCAATTAACAGATTGCGATATTTAATACTTTACTTTAATTTTCATATTTTTTGTAAGAGTTGCGTCAATTCATTAGTTTATATTTGAATTAAAAAGAAAAACATTAATTGAAATGATCAGCACCTCTTCTCAATTTCTTTCTGTTTGATTTGATTGGCTTTCTCTTTAAAACTATTCAAAATAGTTATTACATGTCAAGGACTCATAAACTTATGGATTCTCTTTGAGATATTAATTAGCAATCAGTGGCTCAGAATTGCATAAATTGATTATGTTTTGAAGGCTTGTCCAATGTATATGAGAATCATTTACAGTCATATCTCTTTACGGAACAAAGATTTCAATTAACATTATTAACATTCATAGAATCTGTTAACAGATGGGAATCAATGTTTATCGATTAACTTTATTTTACAATTCATTCAATGACATTACGATCAATCGGATAATAGATTTGAAACATTGATTGAATTTTGATTTTATTATTTGACTGCTTTTTTTGATACACGTTTTTCTCGTAAAGACCGATGAATTATTGATCAAAAGTAAGTAAGTCTTAGATTTTGACTTTTGCTTTTTTATCTAAATTTCTTTTGAATTATTAGTAGTTTAGCATTTTTGAAACGCTGTTTATTTAATAGTAAAATTAGGGCGAATTCATTGATGCGATACATTTTCTTTACATGAGGTATCGCTTAAAATCTTTCGACATTGCGCTTACTTTTGTGTCCAAACTATAGCTGTCAATGTCATGTTCTCTGACACAAAAAAATGAAAGTGTTTTTGAAGTAATATTGCATTAATTAGAGAGCAAGTCTTGCATGCAATTACATTGTTAAGTATATTAATTTTTCTCTACTATTGCATTTCAAAATTACTTGATGGCTATGAATGCGTTTTACTAATTCAGTCTAATCAACGAAAATTCCATAACCTTGTTATTTAAGAAAAATAATAATAATAAAAAGTTCACAAATAAATGAGTGTTATGGCATGCGAATAAAAATATTAACTATTAATATTACGAAGTTTTCCAGTAATGAGCTTTTATGCTAAAAAGAAATTTTTTAGCCAACCAAATGGCTTCACTTATTAGCATTTATTAGCTATTGGTGTCTCTATTCTGCCTTATTGTGCCAAGGACTCTACCATTCTAATGCTATACTATCCATTCAAATCAAATGCCAAAATCAACTTATGTTCAGCTTAAACCTACTAATTTCGATATTTTACGAATAATTATATTCAATAATATTCAACGTTTGGTCACCAATCTTTGTCTATGTTTAGCTTTAGGCAATCGTTCACTTATGTCGATTATCATATTAAATGCCAAACATTATATTTAACTTTTTCATTCTTATTTTGTTTCCGATCACAATACTTGTTGGTTCAATTGTGTCTCAAGTTATTCAAGTTTTCACTTCAATCATAGTTTATGTTTTAAAACAATCATTTTTGAATCTGAGAATAGAATAGAGAATTAGTTAAATAGTGTCAGTCATGTGTCTGTTAGTGACAAATTGCAACATCAATACCAGTGAACCTAATAATTCTATACTACAAATACATCCACATAATCAGCAACATCTGCAGCCATCGCAACCATTTGGATATTATAGTAGTTCTAATCCTAATAACTCAAATTTTTCATACAGTTTGACATATGCTCTTCTAACTCAAGGGTCGGCAAACTTACGCTACTCTTCGAGTCAACTCTCGAGTTCTTGTAAGTAAACTTTTGCTACCAAAACAATTATTTCAAATTTCTTACCAAAATAAATGAATAAATTTTGACTCTTGAAAGAGTTTACTGGCATTTAAAATGTTGTATGAGTTATATGTCTTGTATAGCGTGATGACAAACAATTACACTAAACTCCTTATCCAATTCTACTTAAGGATTAGATGTACACTTATTTAACTTCTTTTTAGCAATTGTCTCATTGACGTAACACTCGTAATAGCCTTATTGCCCCCAAAGCTTCTTTTATTTACCACTGTATCCCCTCTTCTTCTCAACTCTCCTCCCAATAGTATATTATAATGCTTACAACATAGGGAGGAGACAGTACTCACTCAGTGGACTCGCACTTGAATGACTCGCACTCGCACTATATCTAATTCTAAGGTCGTGTCAAAAGTGGTCCTACAGTTGTTCAGTTTGCCGGAAGTTTCTAATATTCAGTACGATATGTTCTTTCTAAGTGAGAGTCCCATCAGTTGTAACTTATTTCCAACTAAAGAACATGTGGGTTAAGCTTTACTTTCACTGATGACCGGATGCTTTATTTGTTAGTTTCTCAATCAATCCTAACTGTTTAGCCTTTTTATTGTTGTGGTTCTTATAATAATATTTGATTTAAGGCTTTATTTCATCCAAATCGTGACATCAACTTTCATTTAAATGATTAATCCAAGTATTAAGTGAATTGAATTTATGAATGATGTGAAAAATTATTTCATATTGATTTGCCACGACTTCGTGTTCTACCACTCGCTTCAAAACATAGGTGTTATTATTAGGGAGAAAAAATGTTTGGCCTTATAGTGCCCTCAATTATGAATGCGGTTCTTTTGAAGTGACAATTATTGTCTCTATAGTGTGTTTTCTACTATATATTCTAAGCTTTTAGCACTTGTTCGCTGACCTCACTATTATTAGTGGCTTTTTATGTTCAAAACGCTTCAATATATTCAACGAATCAATTTTTTGTTTGTTATTCATTCTAGTCTTCACATAAATTGCTCACATCTTTGTCTTATTTAAAATATTAATATTTTCAATTCCATTCCCTTCTGTGATATTTGAAGATTCAATTACTGCTTATCAATATCAATATTAAAGTTTGTTTATATTCGAAATAAACTCTTCCGATGACAATATCATAATAACTATTTTGGAAAATATTGTGTTGAAATGCAAGAAAAGGCAATAGAGGTTATGAAAAAACCATTAACGCCTTCCAACAACTCTCGAACCTTCACAAACGGAACTCATTCACATCTTAACATTTCTAATTCTAAAACAAGAGGTGAACATGTTATTTATTATATATATTATAACTTTTATATATATTTAGTATTCTTTGTCATTTTGATCCAATGGCACCTTTGCCGGAAAAGGTTGTCCATCGATATAAACGTAGCTTAAGTGTAATTATACTAATTATTTCGCTACTGCAGGCCTTTATATAGTTTAAATATAATATGGTCTCTACTTTTAAAATGTATTCTCTCTTTTGATAAGTTGGAAATGACTTCGCTTCGAGCCATTGCTGAATAATTTGTCTCCAGAATAAAATTTAGTATAATTTTTTAACTTCACGGTCGAATTGACGCTTATTTTCTTTGAATTAAACGCTTTGATTTAAGTTGTTTGAAAAAAAGATAACACGTTTTTATATTGAATTAATTGAGTCTTAGAAAAATTCTAAAAATAATTCAAATGAAGCGCGTGTCATACTTTTGAAGAATTGATATAATCTAATATAATTTGCTTATATTTGGCATTTAAAGTGTAGTCCAAATGTAAGTCTAACATCTGGCTGCCATCCGTTGCTTATCTCAAGTATTTCTAGTATATCGCAATTCGTTTGCTGTCGGGATTTTAAATGGCTCATCAACTGGTAGCCTAAAGTAAAAGCACATATACTATAGTTTTTCTCCAAAAACTTTTAACTACTAGCAGCTGGTGTGCGCTCTTAGAGTCAATTGAGTCAACTCAGAGTCAACTGACTCACTCATATGCTCGATATTTTCAATTTATTACGGCTACACTCAAGTCAACTATTTTGACATCTTCTCCAAGTCTTTTCACCTAAATATAAGTTTTTTCACGAAAATCTAAACTATAATTAGCTCTTAGTTTTTTAGTTCGTTTTCATTGAAGCCTTACTTATCTTCTTTTTTTGAGATAAATGATAAATTTGAAGGCTTATGAATTTATTAGATAAATGTAAGCCATATTAATGTTTAAGGCATTTTTCATGAAGAACTATTGTAGATTTGCATTCGACAATTTTTTGTCCCTTATTTTTTCTTATGAACTACATTTCTTTCTTTTTTATTCGCAAAAAGATCTCACGGGTAGCGGTTTATCCCCTTCAGAGCTGATGTGAATTTCTGGTGTTATAGTTCTCCCTCAGAGTAGAGAAGTCTCAACAAAATTCGATGGGAGACCAAATATGGGGGAAAAGAAAGAGCGTTAAGTTTATATGAGTAGAGTATATGTTTAGTAAGACCCTTAGGATCGTATCCTCCATCCGGTTTTCATTCATAAAAATCATTTTTCTCCTCGTCTTTATAGCCTGGAGGCGATGCAGGTTGTAATGTATGTATAGAGTAGTACTACAACAAAAAACTTTTCATTCATAGCTGTAGTTTCATTCATAAAACTTGCAAATCTTGAAATGCAATTCTTATTGGTTCCTTTGAATGGTTCGGCGTGGGAGCGATCCTAGCGATGCGAGGCCTGACACGAATCTGTTTCTTTTGCTTATAATGTATATACCTTTAAGAATCACTGCTTTGGCCAAATGCATGGGAAAAACAGGTGAAATCGCTTGAAGGGAGGCTACGCCCTAACGGTATGGCCTTCACCATCAAAAACATATCATCAGATTCTCCTCTTAACTAATGTCAAAAATTATGAGGACATTCATTTTTTTGTTACTCTCTCTATAATAATGCCACTCCTTTCTTAGTTTTCACCATTGATTCAAATCCTTTCATTCAATTCTAACTAATGATAGCAATGATTTATCTATTTTTTCTTTGTTCAACAGTAAGTCTTCTATTGGTTTCAGCGCTTTATCACTATCTTAAATAGAATTAAATTTGAAAAAAAAATGAAAACTAAATTAACCATTTAATTATGGACCTTAACCTTGTGTTTGAATTCAAATTTTTCTTCTTTAATTGATAGACATCTTTATAGCTTTCATAAGTATTTTCTAATTGATCTTTAAATTAATGATTCATTTCATTAGAAATTTATTTTTATTAAAAAACTCAATAGTAATATCATTTATGAAAAGTAATGTAATTTCCTTTTATTTTATTTTCATAGAAATTTATTTTATCTGAATATTATTCATGCAATACTCGTATGACTAGACTATAAGTTTCAAGTTCTTGAAAACAGTTGTATTCAGTTTTGATGTATTTTATGTGAAAAAATAAAGCCGAGAAATAGAATAAATACATATACATATAGAGTAGAAATTTATTTGTATGTATTGTTGGTAACATCTATTATAAGGAGAAGATCGCGTGTTGAAATACCTGTCTGGTTGTGATGAGTCTGACGCCCATTCCTACACATGTTTGACCAGTTTTACTGTTTTACTTATATTATGTAATCAACCTTTGGTAGCGAGTGATTCACTTTAATGTATCGTTGATTATATTTTTCTCCTATGCTCTATAGCTTTGCTAATGCAACAAATGACAGATTTTCTCCGACAAAACAAATGGAACCATTGTCTTGATTGTCCTTTCGTGAGGACTTCAATAGCATGAGATTCCATAAGTGACTTTTGAAACTGCAATTTTTTCAATGGCATGCAATAATAGTTATTGTCTTTATTCTATATAAGCCAATAACATGTAGAAGTATTTATATTAATTCTACCAATCATTACATTTAATTCTTTTTCTAACATTATTTATGATTAATCAACAGTAAAATAGATAATTAAAAGCATCTTTAAAATGATAATTCAAATATTTTCAAAACTTTTACACATTTTGAAACTTGTTATTTAGCATTTCATATCATTAACATATGATTTATGTTATGAATAAAACTATAAGATATCCAACTTTTGTGTGTAATTTTTTTTAACCTTAACGACAAAAAAATTGTAGGTATGAGTAGAGTATAAGTTTGCTTAAAATTAGATTCTTTAAAACATTTGGATATCACTCACTTGTTTTCCAGTATTAGTACGTTTGCCATCTGTTGTTGTGACCAATTTTGAGTTGAATCACAATAATAATCATTATTTCTCAAAAAGATCCTTTGATATCTGATCTGTTGATTGAACTAATTTTAGTTAAAAAGTTTATAAACCGGTGTCTCAATAGATTCAATTATAATATTAATTAATCCAATTGTTATAATAGAAAAGTTCAAATCTTGGTTTTCAGCAAATTGCAAACAAAACACTTCAATTTGCATAAATCTGAACTTTCATTCTTAGCTTTTTCAATATAATTAGTGAAAATTGAGTCAATTTATTGCATAAATAAAATAACAATTTATTATCTGGAAATTCGCTTATTTTCATGCAAAAGCCAATTATTAATATCTAGTTTATCATTGATTATTATCATAATTTACTTCCTTTACAATTGAATTCATTGCTATTATTTATTTTATAATTAAATTAAATTATATTTAATCGGAACTTTCGAAACATAAAATATTTATTACGATTTAATTACTTTATTAATCATTATTAGTAGTAATTCATCTCTTGTTAGGTTTTAGTTACGAAGTGTGTTAACTCGAGTCAAACAGATCATGATTTATAATTCAAAATTGCAATAAATAATAGTTTTCCATTCGTCGCAAATATTTCTATTGAAAATATTATTTACTTATAAATTAGAGCGAATGAAATGGACTCAAAATTAAATAATATATAACTGATTTATGAATAAAAATGAATAATTGAATAGACAAACAAAAAGTTCGAGTATTAATAATTTGAAAAACTATTTATAAATTTGATTTATTCATGAAAATTATTAAATGTGAAATAATGTCACTAAAATTTTGATACATATTTATTTCATTGCTATACTTTTTGAATACGAATTTCAATCAATATTTTACAATTGAGTTAATAATAATTTGAAAAGTTTTTATATTTATAAGAAATTAAACTGATTCTATTCTGTACTTTCCAAATGTTTAATAGAGTTTATGTCTACTCCGTGTCAACTACTTTGTAATGCGAGTTAACATTATTTATGAATAGTTATAGTTTGTTAGTAAAGAAAACTTAAAAGTCATTAGTATTTATGATCTCCATTTCGGGATTTCCATCTGTTCTTTCACTCATTAGTAAACAAATGCGAAACTTAATTTTCCCCATTGTCTAAAAAATATTTTCAAAAGGTATAACATTATTCATAATTGCGATGCAAAATATTGTAAAGCAATGATAGAAAAACTTGTTGAAATTCTATTTACTTGAATGTCATTTTCAATCAATTCAAATTCTTTTATCGCCTGTCACTTGAGTTCAATTTATTTATTGTCAAACAAAACTAATTTAATTTACATTTAGTTTTAAGCATGAAATGTGAATTTGTTGAAAGAAAGTTTGATGAATGCTTAAGAATGAGGTTTTTCGTCTCATTCATCATTTGAATGATCACATATAGCATAAATAGTTACTGATCTTTGCTTTACTTGACTTTAATTTTCAAAAATGAAAGAATCACTAAATGATTAGAAATTTAATTAACTTATATATTATATAACTATTGGTATATTCTATTGAGATTAATGGTTAAAATTAATAAATAAACAATAAGATGAGAAATGTATAGATTTAGGTTTATTGTATAGATGTTGAGCCCCTGTAAGTAAGCATGACTTGTTTTATTTGCTGTAAAGTCACTTCTACAGGGAGTCAACAAAGTTTATGGTTGATTTTCGAATTAACAGAATTTCATCTTTTGTTACCTTTTAATGTAGATCTTCCCACACAAGTGCCTCCATTAACCCCCGGGACCAACCAGAAAATGACACAAGCATTGGCTGCCAGTTTCAATAGTTGGGAAAAAGAAAGAGAATTATTAAACATTCCTAAAGGTTAGTATTCGCGACCCATTTGAACTTGTGTTGAAACAAGAATGGGTGCAACTGTTTTATCAACGTTTATATGTTAAACCCATTTATAGATGATCTCAACACTAAACTTATATTTACACAATAGGTGTACGCGATTCTATACGATCTCATTTGTGCAATATTTTGATTTATTTATTTATTTTTTCATTTGATTGTGTTTTAGATCCTCGTCAATGGACAGAATTAGATGTTACGCATTGGCTTAATTGGGCGATTAGAGAGTTTAGTCTAGAAGGTGTCAATTCACACAACTTTACAATGCGTGGAAAAGATATGTGTGCTCTCGGAAAAGAATCATTTTTAGCACGAACGCCACCTTTCATGGGAGATATACTTTGGGAACATTTAGATATACTTCAAAAAGGTATTCATTTTTTCCTACTTTATATTATATACTCTTTCTATTCATTTTTATTATACTATTCATCATAATTTCAATCTTTTAATTGTTATCAAACTATTTGCAGACATTATTATTAAATTAAATGAGAACTCGAGTCAATCTTTTTTATAGTATTCAAATAGTAAATATTGACTATTAATTATTATATGTAATATATTGTCGATTATTGATAGGTTGATGAACTGATTCACAGGAAATCATAGATTTGATCTATAAATACTGAAATTCTATTAATTCATTACTAAGCTATACATCTGGGAAACAAGTATTTCAATTAGATTTATATCGAACTCAAGGCCTGACAAATGAGCAATAAATCAGTTAAAGCAGTCCTTTATTATATCAGATGATATTAATGTTGCTTATTATGAATTTGAAATAATATCGGAGACAAAAGAATAAATTAAAGCATAGATTAAAGTTGAGCGAAAAAAATTCACATTAACTGACAATAATAATA
This sequence comes from Camisia spinifer, assembly GCA_034694065.1. NCBI lineage: Eukaryota > Metazoa > Arthropoda > Arachnida > Sarcoptiformes > Camisiidae > Camisia > Camisia spinifer. The sequence continues at coordinate 25,568 of JAQFXV010000133.1, forward strand.
ATGAGAATTGTTTGACTCATAGAATTTGTTTTATAAATTGAGTAGAATATTAAAAAACAGGTTTATATATAAACTGGAATACCTGTATATAAAAGGCGTATTCTATGAAGCGAACCGAACACTATGAATGTTATATACTGTAAGCTGTAATAGATTCGGTTGTGCTCCAGCTCTTCTATTCAATGCTAAGCAATACTCTTCCGTTCAGATCACTATTGTTGACATCCGTTCTGGTGTTGATGTTAATCATTATGAATTCCAAACAGAAGACAACTCTTGTGATCCGACACACAATCGCATTGCACAACACAATTCATTGCACTTGTTTCCCATTTTGAAATAATTTCTGATTAGTCAAATAGCCATTGCTTTCCCTCAATTCTTTCCCTCCAATATTCGGATTTTGATTTACTCGAAACATATTTTTTCATAATGTGTTGCAATTTCAATCTGATTGCCATTAGTTTGAAAACTGTTAATTCTGTTTGAAGTATTAATTTTAGTTTCTCTGCCTCTCCTCTCAATCGAGTGCTGAGATATATATAATTTGTTTGATATTTATAAACTTTTGAACAGGTAGTGGACATGACATCCTCATAGCTATTATATTCCAATATATCCGTCCGATTCAAATTGACTCAATTTTACAATAGATATCATATTTATAAGGAAGTCTATTAATTATATTTCTCAAATTCCAAACCAAATCAACATATTTTTGTCTATTTTCATTTCATTTAGTTTTAGTTGAGTTTCGCTTTTCACAGCGTAAAGTCGATTAAAATGATTGTTTCACTTTTTAACTATAGTTTAAATGATTTGAGTTGTAGTTCATTAATATCGAATCGGAATATGTTTCCAATGAATGGATTAACCATTTCATGGCAACCATATTCTGATCTTAATTTAGTGAATAGCTTAAAATCTAACTATTTAAATGTGAATAAAGTTTTAGTTCTAAATTAAATTAAAGAAGTTTTATAAAATGTTGAATGATTATAAAAATAGTGTATATTTTTGATTATTAAAGCCGAAATAGACAAAGAGAGATCATCTCTGGAGAACGTTCCGAGCAATTACATTGAATCTGTTTGTATGCCTGATTTTGACGAGTTTTTCCAGCAATCAGGAGGTGCTGGTTATCCATTGCCTGAACATAAAGTGACACCAGTTATGAATGGAGGCAATAGCGGTCCGGCTTCTAGTTCTGGAGCTTCGGGTTCGACGAGTGGCTCATTCATTGACGGTGAGTCTTAACTAAGTCTTAATTATAATAAATATGAATTCTATTGGTTTCGCTCATTGATTCTCTCCCATCATATTTAATAAGTTATTAACAGAAAAAGTAATTTTCATGTATTTGTGCTTTTATGGGAGAGATTGGACTCAACACTACTTAATAACAATAAGTTGAACGTTTGAGGGACTGGTTCTATAAATTATTAGTCTGGCTGTCATACGCTCTAACCCTCAATTGATTTCAACTATCAATTAAAGCTTATAGTATATTAGCGTTCAGTTTAACTATTTTTCAGAGTACTTGTTATCCAAATTCATTTGCCAATTGTTATTCACCATAAATAAAAAGAGGGGAAAGAATTATTTGAGGGCTTCTACACTCTATACTCGTGGGAAGTTTTTGTTTTCTGTTTGAATCTAATTATTTGTCATTAGAATGAATGTAATGATGGATAGAATATTATACTATATTTCTATTTAATATACTCTGCCTTAACGTTAACTAAATTATAATTCAATGACGTTTTGCAATATTAGTTTAGCTGAACCTTGAATTCTCCTAATCATCAATTCATATAAATATTCTTTAGATTATAATTTTCGCGCTTTATTGAAAGCATCATAAAAAAGATTAACTATAAAAAATCGAAAGAAATAAATAAAAGAAACCGCATTTCATTATTAAGGTTAGTGTTGTGGAAACCTTTATCAGGAAATTCACCGGAAAGTAACTGTTATGCTGTTGTGGCCGAAATGCTTCACTACTGGCAAACACTTATTCTTTTACCTCTATTTTAGAGAAAGTCTAACTTTCTCTTCTTTAGATACAAATCTTCATTTCATTCAAATTCTTTCAAATTTTTCATACTTTCTAATGTTTTATTCGAAAACATTACTTTTGTTTTTGACTCATTATTAATAGTTTCCTCTAATTCATAAAATTAGATAATTTCAAGTTTATTAGTTTTATTACATTTGATGTCTTCTTATAATTTATAACTGAATTTTAAGTTTTGAAAATCCCTTTCATTCCATATGAAATGATTGCTTAGAAAGTATTTAAATTAGTTGAAAAAATATAGTTTTATTAATAGAGAAACATTTACAGTAATTTAATAGTTGATTGTCTTTGTTTAAAGAACTCGAAGTAAACTGAGTATTGCTTTAATGATTCTTATGAAATACCCGACAATAAAAGTTATGGATATTCCATGACTGCAATAAGAATACCTTCAATCGAAAAAAAGTAGAACAAGTCGCGGATGTTTATGAATACCTCTAAAGTTATTATAACTTAGTTATTAGTGTTGGCAAAACTGTTGCACATAATTGACTTTCCATTCTATATAAGTTAAGTGTTTAATTTCTAACTCTAGCATCAAATTTAATTTATAATGTCTGAAATACCATTTGCGCTCTCAATACTAGCAAAATGTATACATTGCTATTGCTGTGGGGGTAATAAAGAATCTAAAAAATGAGATCCCTTTGGACTCGTAAATGGCTTATGACTTTCTTATGAGAAGTAAATTATTGCTCGTATATAAACCCCATTATATCCATCCATAGCCTTGATTTGGTTACGCTAATTGTCAAAAAGTAAAATGAGCGGTTGGCGCATAAAAAGGCATTCGACAATAGCTAACATCTGCTGCTCGTCATCATGCGCTTGCCTGGTCTGCAAAACAAACCTACTTCGCTTCTATTTTTTAGTTGAACGCGTTGTCTCTCCTCCTCCAACCATTTCTAAAGTACTGCAAATCCATGCTTTCTTTCTCTAAAGGTATTTCTCTCAACACAGTTCTGCTCTCGTGAGTGACAAGTTTGCAGTGTAGGAATAGGAAAAAAATTCTTCACTTTTTTGTGTTTTTATTTCTCATTAAGTTCTTACTGGAGGCTAATTTTGTCATATAGTTTGTGCTTCTTTTCCAATAAGAGCCGACTTTTTCAATAGTGCGGCAGATAATCATCTTATAATTGACTCTTAAAGGGAGTCAACAATATTTTGAGCAGTAGTACGAAATCCGATAGTATTCAAATACGATTTGTCTCATATTGAAAAGTTGTCTCATCGACTGGTTTTCAAAACATAACATATTTATACACTCGTCGTTTATCTGTTGGGAGCTCTAGTTTTTTCAAGAGATTATTAGTACATAGAGATTGTCAGCTCTGACTTTGTTGAAAAATTACTTTCGATTCAGTGAAAAGTAAGATATTCTTTAAGTATATTTTAGTTTTTTTGTTGTTGAAAATTATAAAACATGAAAAGTCATGCTTTACCTTATTTTACATCGACTTTATTGTTGTACTTTTTTCATAATATGATTCAATTGAATTAAGCCATCAATAAATGAAACCAATTTGATCTCTATTCTAAAATCTAATTTAAATAATTTTGATATCAATATTGGTTTCATTTTAATGCCATATAATATGATTAAGTGTTATCCAATTGATTATCACAATATTCAGAATCAAATCAATAAAGAGTAACACCTGTCCAATGGTTGACTGAGCTTTTGATCTTTACAATATTCCGCTATAAACTTCCTGTCCAGTGATTGTAAGAGACTTTTGATTTGAAATAAAAAGCCCACGAAATCATAAGTGTGTTACTAAAAACGCCCAAACGGTGTGTACTTCCTGTCCGTTGTAACAGTTGTGCTCATGATTTAACTTATAAAATGAAACTTCCGTTCCTTTTATATACATCTTCCATAACGGGCTTTCATTGGAAAAAGTGGTTCATTGGGTACGAGAGAACTCTTTCGATTTCGACAAATAGAGGACAATGAGTTGGATCTCAGGATCATTTTTGGCTCATATTATATTAGAGATGTCATTAAGCTAAGAGTGCAGTATTTTATGCTCGTTTAGAAACTTCACTCAAATAACTTGATGTGAATGAAACTTTAGTGTCGTGTAAAAAGTCTCACGAAATTATTAATTTACTTTCTTTCGAAAAAAGTTTATGAGTCTATAAATTATAGAGAGATAGTAACAGTTGGGAATATTTCTCGATAATTGTATGGATAAAACCATAGTAACCTTTTATGAGTTTGAATGAAAAAATAACTCAATTAAAGTTCATGAGTTTCATCTGTCGATTAAAATATATCAACAGAATCTTGAAAATTAGTTTAAGGACTGAATTTAATGTGTTGTCTAATGTCTAAGAGTGGAGAGCAATGTAGAGAAATAGAGTTACGCTTACCATCTGCTTATGTGTTTGCCATTTATATGTAGACACAATTGAGAGAAACAGGCGCTAAACAACATTTTGGCTCTTATTTTACGGTCAACCGCTTCTGCAAAATATAGGTTCCACTCTATCCTTGTCTTAAAGTTGAATCGCATTAAAAATAACGCTCACCTTTTCCTACGCCCCAAAAAAGTTTTCTCTTTATGAAAGTAGCGAAACATAGACTAAATGGTCGCCTAAACAACTGCCTAATAATCTAATGCTTTAAATGACAGGTGCTTACCATCACATCACTGAATCAATGCACACACTCAATGACATGAGTCATGACGATTTGGCTCTCAGCCAACACTTCGATGACGGTCATGATTATGGTCAGACACCTCATTCGGCTTATTTGGACGGAGGATCAGAGTTCTATCCCTCACAAAATCTAATGCAAGAAAGTAAATATCAACCACAATACACCACAAACAAGGCTTACAATAACAGAGGTCCGAATCGCCTCTTTGGTAATTATATGATGATTAGTGCATGTGTTGGAAGAGATGATCTTTTAATTGGCATGTCTTTTGTTTGTCTCCTATTTTATTAACTAATTATAAACCGATTCAGTACTCACTCATTCGCTCTCTAATTAGAAATAAATGACTAATATTTTTGAAACATTTGTTTCACTCAATACAGGCCGATATCCTACTGATGACATTAACGCAATTGTTGATAATTACCCGTCTCATCATTACGAACAATCTTTCCAAACAGTTCCGTCATCTGTTCCGCCGACGCCATCACCAGAGCAATGGCCGACTGAGTTGAGTCCTCACAGTAATAGTGGGACTCCTAATGGTCTGTCAACAGGTCCTCAACACCATCAACAACAACAACATCCTCCGCCCGCACATCACGGACAACAAGGCCATCATCTATCACATCATCCGCACACGACATACACTCCTCTTCATCACGCCAGAGATCCTACAGGATTGAGTCATTTGACACAATTGCAAAGTCCACAAACTCAACATCAAAGCCTATTACAAAGTCAAACAATTGATGGAAAGCCTGTCATTCAGGCAGCAGTTCTCGCAGGTGAGCATCACTTCTATCTTTGTCTCTGATATATAAACTGCTCTCACTTTAGACGAGACCCAAATATAAAAAGTAGGCAAAAACCACCCGCGATGTATCCTCTAATTACTTGAGGAAATTCACCGACTTATAGAACGCCGCCTTTAAAACCAAATGTTTAGAAAGAGCTCTTTATTAACTCAGTTTAGTTTGAGTTTGATTTTTGCAAATTTAGTGTAATTTTGTTTACTTTAGAACTTATTCGTTACACCTGTAGTAAAGGTCTTTAAAGTTAAGTCAATGTTATACTAATATTAATATTAACATTATAATAACCTTTAATAAGGGAGTGGACCCATTCAGTTGTGGCAGTTTTTGTTGGAATTGCTCACAGACAAGGGATGTCAAAATTTCATTTCATGGACTGGTGACGGCTGGGAATTCAAACTCACAGATCCTGATGAAGTGGCCCGACGTTGGGGTATCAGGTATTACATCACGATCTTTCATCCTATTTATATTTTTACTCAATTTATTTCATATTCAACGTTATTCTAATCTAATTCCAAATCTTCTTGTTTTAGAAAAAATAAACCAAAAATGAATTACGAAAAGCTGAGTCGAGGCCTTCGTTATTATTATGATAAAAATATAATACACAAAACTGCTGGAAAGCGTTATGTCTATCGATTTGTGTGTGACCTCCAAAGTCTATTAGGCTATAGTCCAGAACAATTACACGCAATGGTTGATCTCAAACTTGAAAAGAAAGACGACGATTAATATTTATAATTTTAATATTAATATTGATAATAAGAAAAGAAAGTTTATAAACTGTTTTGTACTGACAAGTCTTGTCTCTGGTCACACATTACAACACAACAAACAATTAGAAATATAAGCGAAGCATAATATTTAAAACAGTATAATCTCTCAACTCGTTCTCATAATTATTGGCCCCAAATATGTTTTGATTCAACGTTTTTCACTCTTTGAGAAACCAAACAAATTAGTGGTTATTTGTGTGCATCGATTCATTCGAAGTTTACACAACATTTCTTTGATTCAAATGCAACCCATTTGTAGAGCATATTCATTATGAATACTAGTCTTTAATTTAAAATTAAACCGAAACCGATGATTGAAATGCATTTATTCTTGAATGTATTGAATGACAACACGACTGGGCTTCAAAACCAAAGAGTTCAACATTCATCTGAATAATGAAGCTCTCTTTGACTTCATTCTCATATTATTATAATTATGAAAACTTGTCAGTGCTTTACATCAAACATATGAATACTTGTGATCTTTTTTATTATTATATATTTTTTGAAGACAAATGAAACTTTCTCTTTATGGTAAGCAATCAGTGGTAGTGGTGTCGGGAAATCATAGATCCAGTGATTATGCAATTGTGGTTTTGCTCTTTTTGATTGGACAAATTTATCCTCAAATTCAAATGCCTTAAACAAAACTTTAAACAAAACAAAGTTTATATATTAGTGCCTTATTTCGAATGAAGCGCACATCGAATCGAATGATAACATCAAGATTTTATTTTCCAGTGAAATTTGACAATAAAAGAGTGATATATTAATAAAACAGAGAAGATATTGAAAGAGGCTTTTAAACAAATTATATAAAAACATGAATCTATATATTTTATACAATCGAGTGCTCAAATTCGTTGTCCGAATCCATTATTTTTTTTGCTAATTAATCAAAAGCTGAATAAAACTTATTTTGTAAAACTTAGAAGAGTTGAAAAATGAAAAACAGCATCATTTCTGTCCTTTTATTGTAAATGTTGTAATACTTCGAAGTATGTCTCATAGCTTTTTCTTTTTTTATATTTAGTCATTATTTTATCGATTACTTTATATACAGTATAAATAAATATATTATAATAAAGCCTGAATGAGAGACACTGTAAATTAGCTCAATTATATCATTTTCATTTTTAATTATTATTATTATTATTATATAAAAGATTTTTACATGTTATTGTCGAACACAATACTACTGCAAAATGGCTCGCATTGATTGCATTCATTTTATAATTAATATAATGTACAATTTGAATGAGTGCTGCATTTTTTGCTGAATAACTAATAATTATTATTACTTTATTCGCAACATTTTTTAAGATGTATGTTTAGAAAGTTGTGCATTAGATGAAAATTCATTTTTTAGTGCCTTAAAAAACAAAAAATTGAGTTTAATATAATTTATTGCGAATTTTGTATTTATTCCAGTATTCGTATAAATGATTCAATTCCGAGCTATCAATGCATTGAGTTTTGTAATTGTTATTAAACAAACTGTAAACTAAAGATTTATCTTCAATAAAGAATCTTGAATTAAAAAATTAACATTTTTCTTAATTATTGATTATCTGACTGATAATTTTCGGTTCTTCGATAAAAATGAGCTCAATTATAACTTAATATCCCGTAAAGTTTTAGAGTCTCAAAACTCAATCAGAAGTTACGCATACAGTACAATCGGACAAAAAAGTATACGTCAAAATGTGCGCTTAAAAAACAATAAAAGCCAATAAGAGATGAACCAAATAAGGGAAAGATTGAATAAATAATAAAGTGATATTATTTTGATAAGTATTATTTCTTATAATGAGTCATAAAAGGTTTTGCCATAAGTCAGACCTAAACTTAAGTTTATAAAAGTTTTCAAAATCTTAATTACTTAAATATTAAAGTGATCCCTAAGTATGTTAGGCGCGAAAAAGCTCTATTTGACGTATACTTTTTTGTCCGATTGTACATTATTATAGGCATTATAAGTTTGTTATATGAAAACTTGAAGTAAATAAACTCTTTGTTCTCGAATTATGTTCGGTCGACAGTTTGTGTCCAGTAATTAAAACCTATTTCCAGTCGAGTTAAAATGGGTTAAGAATCTTACGTCTCTTTCAATAAACATTTAATGATAAAAACACTTCACAAAGTGATGGAGTTTTCACATAGAATTATGATTAGCAGAGGTTTTAATTAATTTGATTAACTTATCAAATTTGGTCTAATAGTCATTTAAAACCATCAGTTTATGACATGATTACTCTGAATAGAAAATAATTCATTGAATTAAAGTTGCATTAAGAGCATTTCAAAATGATTTTTGCAAATGGAAACTCAACGAATTGAGTTGGAAATTAATTGACGGATATTTATGAAAAGGAGCTTTAACGATCTCTGCATATGAGCTTTTGACTTCAAAATGTACACTTTTGGAGAAACCACACATTAAAAAGTCCCAAAACTAATAGATAGA